>WSXT02142419.1:0-10453 GCA_011762715.2 Neuroterus valhalla
TTATTATTATTATTATTATTATGTGAAAATTCCTTGTTCCAAGTGAAATTTCATCTCTTCACTGAAACTTGGATTAATTAATCTAGTGGATTAATCGGTGGATTAATTAATTTAGTTTCCTAAAATAGAAACTATAATTATTTTCTGAAATTCCCTATCATCAATTCGATTATCAAATTTAAGTCAGCTGAAACAAATTATTACATTTTTATACACAATGATGGAGAATCAAATGAAATTGTAAATATTCAACTGAAGTAGTTGCATTTCGAACCATAAAGACGAATTTTTAATTGAAATGAACATTTAACTAGAATAGTTCAATGTTTGGAAAAAAATTAATTTTCAACCAAAAAATACAATTTTTTAACATAATGGTTGAAATTCAAACCACAAAAATAAACATTTTCAAACAAAAATGGAATAATGACATTTGTTACTTAAAAATTAATTTAAAACCAAGCATAAGAAGTTTTCAACTAGATGCATGTTCGACTAGAATGAAAAATGTTTGACTGCATAACTTGAGTTGTTAACCGTAAAGAATAATATGTAAATAGACATAATCGAATTTCAAAGTCAAGAGATAATTATTTTCAACCAAAAATGGAACAATAACATTTTTAGTTTGAAAAAACCATTTTTAACCAAGCATAGGTCTTTTATACTATAAAATAAAGAATCCTTAGTTGAAGGAGTTGAGTTTTCAAACAGATAAATAACTTTTACCATAAAAAAAGATTATTAAACGAAAATTTGATTACTCATATTTTAAACTGACAAAAAATAAATGTTTAACTAAAAAAAAAAAAAGATTTTTGAAGGAAACTTTGGAATTTTCAATTGAGATAAGTTAAATTTTCAGTTAGAAAAAATTGCTTATAACAAAAAAAAACTGAACAAAAAAAACTATCTCTCAACAAACAAAAAAACGAACTGTCAAACAAATTATTAAATTTATACACAAAATGATGAAGATTCAAATGAAACTATGAATGTTCAACTGAAGTAGTTGAATTTTAAACCATAAAGTACTTCTACTCTAAAGACTGCTTGAAGTACTCTCTTTATTTAGAATTAGGAAGAGAAAACTTCTAAAAAGCAAATGAAACATGATAAATACATTTTTTTGAAAAAATGAAGGTAATAATTCTTTCTGTAGGTTCGAGCTATCATCAATTCGATTATCAAATTTGTGTCAGCTAAAAAAATCTCACAGAGCAACAAATTTGAAAAACTTTTTTCTTATGATTGGAAAAAAAATTTTTCCTTCCATCGCGTATACATATAATTTGATATTTGAGAGTCAGATTAAAAGAACGTTACATTCTTCAAATCAAATGATAATATCTCTCTTGGATTCATAAAAAAAGCTGTCATTTTTCGTATTTTTTGGGTAGAATTTTTAACAGTCTAGGTTGAGTCAAGTAAATTCCCGGTTTTTAATTAAACTCCTGGTCATTTTCTGGTTTTTCCCCGGCCAATAAAATTCCCGGTTTCCCGGTCAAGTTGCCACCCTGATATTACTATGAAGTATATTGCCTCTCGCGTGTTAAATCTATGAGAAAGAGAAGATAAAAAAATCGCCAATAATTCCAATAAAATCCTTACCCTGTGAACCCAGTCCTTGCACTCAGGATCCTGGGTACACCTCTCAAGTGCCTTCGGGGTAAGAACCAACAGGAAGTGTTTAGCCTGTCTGATGCTTTGGAGAAGATTATTGTCAAACTTCCCAGCCTCGAGTCTCTCCACATCAATAAAAACGGAGAAACCCCTCAATTGCAAATGGACCTTCAGAAGACTCGCCAACTGCGATCCATTCGATCTTCGATAACTAACAAAGACATCCAAAGACTTATCCGGACTCTCGCTCTCACACGAACTAAATTGATTGTGCTGCATATTCTTTATAGAATCCAGTATCCGCAACCTGTGTATACTATTCCCAATCCCGCATTCCATTATCAACTGATCATCGGTCAAATTTTTTATCGAATCCTTATCCACGCCCGCATTCAGCATGCTGTAAGTGTAGATCGAAAACTCTTGTCCAATCGTCTGCAAAAAGCTGTTGAGATTCCCAGTGTCTCTACTACTGTAATCAGCCATCTTCTTCAGATTCTGAAGTTCCCTCGTGAACCTCCTCCTCCTTATTCCATTTATCAAACCAATATCTTCCTTCAAATTGTCCTCTGTTAATTGAAGCAGCAAATCTCCATCGACTCTACTATCCACGAAGTTAGAAGCCAACTCTTCAAATCCAATCTGCTTCACCCACTCCATCACATCCTTCGTTGACCAAAGTGGAACTTGTTGGCTCAACTTGTGAGGGACTTCCTCACCAATCAACCTTAAAGCTTGTGCAGCATATTTGGAAGCAATCGCATTCGGACAACTTGCGACCTTCTTCAAAGGCTCGATTGCACCAATTGCTCTGAAGATCTCAGTGTTTCCCTGTTGCTTCTTGATTCCAGCCTCCATGCAGAAGTGAAAAGCTGCGAGATTCCTAGCCTCCTCCCGTTTTGAACTGAGAACAGGGACTAATCGCTGGAGCCAGTTTTTACTCTGACCATGAGCGTGAGCCAGATTCGATTTGGCGAACTCGTAGGGGTTGTGGGACGTGACAAAAGGCTCGACCAGATCAAGGGTTCCGGATGATAAGACAGCTGCTTCGATTTCCTTGTTGGCCACCAGAACAGCGATGGCAAGGCAGGCGTAATACTTGATATTGTCATCATAGTGGAAAGCTAATGGGAACAGCCACATGGGAACTTTCCTCTTAATCATCGCTTCCTGATTCTCAGCTCCACCATAAAGAGATAAATTTGCCAATGCTCCTGCACAATGTCTCAGAGTTTCAACATCATTTTTCCTGCATTCAAAGAGTACAGCGTCTAGACCTCCGAGCCGAACCACGTCGCTACAAGTTCCTTCGCTGTGTTTGAAGAGATGTTCGAGGATTCCTGTTCCAACCCTCGAGTGGTCCACAGAGTTTGCATTTTTGGTACAAACACAGGCGACGTTTACCACCTTTTCGAGACCATTTTGAACGACGTGTGCTCGGTTTTCGGTTGTGAGACACTGTTCCAACAATTGGGCTGAGGAAAATTGTAAAGCTTGGTCACTTGCGACACAGTTGGACATCAACATGTCTAGTCCACCTCCTGTTCTGAGAGTGTTACATAGGGTGTAGCCTAATTCGTGACCGTGAGTAGGAACTGCCCAAGCTTTTCTGATAATTTCATTGACCCGGTTCAAGAGCAAGGGGGCTTTTCCATTTTTACTAACTTCGTTGGCTTTTAGCCGTTCTACGAAGCTGTCAAGGAACCTGGAGTATTTTTTTATAGCTTGATCCACATCCTGGGGGTTGGAGTTGGAACAGAGAAGGTCGAGGTCATCCAAGGGAAGAGATAGAAGTTCGTCATCGTTGGGCCTCATGCCGTTCATTATTTGATTTACTGCACTTGCTGCACTGATCATTGAGGATTTTGATGAGTGATTTTTAGAGTTTATTGTTATACTTGATTGAGAACTTGCTGCCATGTGTTTTTCATGGTTGAAGATTCCGGTGGAGGTTACGGTCTGCCGTTGTTGTTGAGCAGCCATGGCTTTCTGGAATAACAGAAAATTGATTAATTATACTTTTTTTTTTTAAAGTTTATAATAAATCAGGGTTGCGAAACGTTAAGGAATTCTGAGAAGACAGGGGATTTCCGATAAACTGGAGTCGAAGTTTTTCCTAAAAAACATCCAAACATGATTTCTAAACTTGTCTTTTAATAAAGACCTTATTAGATATTCAGGGTGGCAATTCGGCGGGCGATTTCAAATTCCCGGTCATTTCCCGGTTTTCCACGGTCAAGTTTTTCAATTTTACCGGTCAACTAGAGATAACATATTTATATTTGTCGCAAAAGACTAACATTTATTTTTATTCGAATCTAAACATCCTTTAACACAACAGATCAAACATTGCAAAATAAATCAATTCTAAAAAGAATACTCTAATTTTCAACGAAAAATTATCTTTTTTTTTTTGAATTTGAACAGTTGAACTTGCAATTGAAAAATCAATTCACGAGAACCAAAAAAAAAACAGATTTCCAACAATAATATTAGAGCAAGAAGATTATTTCCAAGCAGAAAGAATAATTTTTTAAGAGAAAACATAATGTTTTAACAAAGTATTTGAACTCCAAAGTCATAAAATAATTATTTTCAACCAAAAATGGAACAGTAACATTTTTGGTTCTTTATACTTAAAAAAGAATCTTTAACTGAAGAAGTTGAATTTTCAAACAGATAAATTATAATTTACTGGAAAAGATAAATTATGAATGAAGATTTGATTACTCAAATTTCAAATTGAAAAAAAAGGATGTTCAACTGAACAAATAGATCTTTAACTAAAATTATGGAATGTTCAATTGAAAAAAGTTAGATTTTCAGTTTGAAAAATTACTTATAACACAAAAAAAAACTGTCAAACAAATTATTAAATTTATGCAGAAAATGATGAAGAATTAAATTAAATTATGGATGTTTAAATGAAGTAGTTGAATTTTAACCCAGAAAAACGAATTTTTAACTGAACAAAAAATAAATTTCAATCAAAAAATACAACTTTTCAACACAATGGTTGAAATTTGGATCCTAATAATAAATAATCCTAATAATAAATAAATTTGGCAAGGTTGTTGTTTCCCTAAAATAAAAGTTCATAACCGTCAGAGAAAAAGAAAAATTGTTAAAGAAAAAGTTAGGAAAAATTAAGCAATTTCGAAACTGGTATTTTTTAGCAGCCCTGTTAAATGTAGATACATAAATAATATCAATAATGCATTGAAAGTTCCAAATAAAAATAATATTCGATCTTATTCAAAAGGCAATTCGTCAAATTTGTTTGGAAGTATTCGAGTTCATAGGTCTGAGTTGAACAGAACGTAATTGTAACTATTCAAAAATGTTTCAAAATTTTGTTTCCTAAATGAATTGAAAAACGATTAACTAAGAACTGTATAAAGTACAGAAGACTTCCGTTTAGCTGAACCGCTACGCGACGTAAACATTCGTTTAACTGAACTCGGGAGAAATTCCCACTACTGCCTCCCTCCGCATGGGCGTTTCTAGAGTTGACTTCTAATTAATTGGTTGCTACCGTCAGTTGCCGTATCTACTCGAGAGTAGTGGGGGTAGAGGGGGCAGCTCGAGTTCAGCCAAACGGAAGTCTTATTTTAAACTCTGATGGTTTACTTTTTCAAGTTCTTTAATTTTGAGGGATAAAATTTGAGGCGTTCAAGTTCCCATTAGTGAAAAAACAAAATTAATAAATTCTACGGATTGGGAAATTTTGCCAAGAGTTGAAGGGAAACTTCTGTTTACCATTTCTTAAAAATTATTGTCCAGAATTATTGCTCATCTAGAAAATATTTCAATAATTATCAAAGACAGTAGATAAAATTATTTTTATAACACTACGCAACAATTTTTCTCCAAGGCTTCTGTATGTTTTACTTGACCTACATAATTATCTGAAAGTGATACCTATTAGTGTTATATAAAATATATGGACAATATATTCAGGAGTTCACATTTAATAAGTTGTGATAAGTCTGTACTAGGCATTAGAAAACGAAGTAATATTACGAAGCTTGTACGCTTTTGCGCTAGTCACAAGTTGTAAATAAAAATATAATTTTTTTCAAACATAAAATTTGAAGCGATCATTATGCATTTATTCCTTCTTTTTTTGGCTTTCGCTCTCTATTTTGTGGATTTTGCTAAGGCGCATGATTGCAAAAACCCTGGAGCTTTTCCTTCAAGTAAAGAAGCCGAAAGTAAGTTTCAAATTTCAATAAATTCTAATAATTATATGTGTTATATTCAAGATTCAAGTAATTGAAGAGGTTTAGATTAATCACATTTACTTATCATTGATATACAGTTAGGATTTTTCCAAACACTAATTTTTTCTCTCTTTTTTTTTTAATTTATAGAAGCCTGCGGCATGAACAATCTTCGTGGAAAATACACAGATTGGCCTTGTTTGATAAATAAGGAGATAATAGATGCTTCTGGTAATTTTTCTATGCCTAATTCTAAGTGCAAGGTTTTGACATATCACTGTTTCTGTAGAAAAAATATTTAAAGGTGGCTAAATCTGTTGGATAAAACTAATAAAGCAAAAAGAATTATGTCAACCATGATTACATATTGTATAAGTGTGATATGTAATTTGGAAGCTTCATTTTTTAACTGAATTAAGTAAAACGTTGCATCAGCAAAGGTTTAAATGAACGTTCCAGTAAAATCTCTCATTATTCTGAAAAATTACAATTTATAACGCATGGGAAAATTTACTTCCTTGGTAATTTTAGATTCGAATCTCTTCAAAGTGCAGAACATTCAGGCGTATAAAAAAAAAAGAAAATGTAAAACGACCATGGCCTTCATGTCTTACGTGGTTTTATGATACTATTAAATCCAGATTTATGGTAACCAATACATTCTTGGTGTTACGCCAAACGAAGATTGCGGATTGAAATTTACAAGAATAATCAAAGCTTCAAAACTTCCCACCCTGAATAAGATTCGAAGATCGTAAACCCTTCGGAATCCACTCATCCTTTTACAATTTAAATCCCTTCATAAAAGTAAAATTAACAACTAAAAAGCACTTCGGAACGAATTTCAAGGACTTGTTTTTAAAAGCACAACATCAAGATTGCAAAATTGTGTTCAATTCTATCTTTACTGTTCTTTGGAAGCCGTTTAGCATTTCGAAGAAATTGTAAGATATTCTGATCCAAGAAAAAATTGTATATGGAAATTTATTGAAAGAGGTTTTTTTTCAGGAAAATTATCTTGATGAAAGTTGAGAGTTAGAATCGAATTTTCAAGATTTCAGAAAAACTGAAAAATTCCGAATAAAAATTACCCACAGTGTAAAATTTCCGATTAAGAAAATATTCGAAATTGAAAATTCCCGAAATGATCCCGAATTGGAAAATTCTCGAGTAATGAAATACCAGAGAATCTTATAATATTATCGAATTGCCAAATTCACGAATAAAATAATTTTCGAAAGGATGTAATAATATTTAATTGGAAGTTCTCGAATTTTGAACTTAAAAAAAATGATTCAAATCAATAATATTCATCAATTATTAATACAATCATTCGATATTTTGATTGAATTGAAATTTTCTCAACAATTTCGAATATATATATATTTTCTTCTAATTATTGTTTACACAGTTTAAGAAAAAACTTTTGTTCATGCAACTGAGAAAAAACTGGGAGAGAAAATATTTCTGATTATTGCAAAAATATTCAGCTGTCGAAAAATTTATGACATGTTCCATGTTTCAGCTCCTTACAAGAACAATTATGTTTTTTTCAAATACTGTGCATATTTATTATAATTCAACTACAAAAAAATGTCTATTGATCAAAATATTAAGTTATTGAATTATTAATAAATAAAATAATGTCATGGTTGAACAAATCAATTCTCTGGCGGGAATTTCGAAATTCGGTATCATTATAAACTATCGGGAACTTCATCATTTGAGGGTTTTCAAATTCGATAATATTATAGAATTACCCGGTATTTTATTATTTGAGAACTTCCCGATTCGGAATTTTTTTGTAGTCGGAAATTTTTCATTTCGAATCTTTTCTTTTTCGAGAATTTAAATTTTTAGGATATTACAGACGTCCCAAGATTTCTAGTATTTCATTTGGGTGAATAATGAATGTTTTCAATGGGACATCTTTCGCTGTTGAATATTTGAATTTTTTCGTTAATAAGAATGCAAGGAAAAATTTGAAATGCTTGTATTTTTCATTGTAAAATTTCCAACTCATCCCGATCATCCTCATACTCATTCTCGTACTAGTTTATATCAATTTCTGGATGTTCAATTTTTGAAGATTTTTGTTCAAAAACCTTAGAACTTTGACATTAATAAACATTGGTCGAATAAAATAAAATTTTCAAAGTGTTAAAAGCTGTAGGGTAGGATCTGAATTGGACAACTGGGAAATTTTCAACTAAAGACTCTTTCATTATACAAGACTTAGCTTGAAATTGTGGTTTTTAAAAATAGTTTTTTCCTTAAGTTGATATTGTAGACGAGAAAAATCTCGATTTATAAAATAATTTTCACGACTATACTTTAGAGATTTGAAAGTTGAAATGGTAAAAAGAAGCCCAGTGGAAAATTGAATTGGAATTACAGTCTTGGATGATTAATTTTATCTCTTGAAAGGTATATCTTAGGTCACAGGGGTGTCCAACGCAAGGCTGGTGCGCTTCTCCTTTCTTCCCCTTCTCCGAGCGCTTCTTCGAGAATTCTCTTCTCGTTTCCCCTTTCCACATCGCGCTCACTGCATGGACGCATTCAAGGTGGTAAGAGAGGAGATTGACGAGTGACAATCATTTACACCGTTGCTCACACGTTGGACACCTCTGTCTTAGGATATAATTCCATCATTTTAGAATATTCTGCACTCGAAAAAAAATCAAATAGAAATGCTCCAAATACAATCAATAATTTAAAAAAATTATTACCAATCTACTTGATACGTTGAAGGATATTAAATATAAAGTATAAGAAACTGATAATTTTTTTGAATTAAAAACGAATTAAGGTATGATATATCAATTAATTTTGTTAATACCTTTTCTGAACTGAAGGAATCGCTCTGCAGCTTCATGGTGGATGCTGCCATGTTGTTCGTTTCTTGATGAGAGAGATCACCAGCCTTTAAGCTCCTTTGCTCCTGTAATGAAAACGATCAAATTCAGTAAAGGCTACTATGAATAAATTATTATTATAAATAAATAATAATTATAAATAAATACTACTAATAAAATAAAAATTAAATTAAAAAATTAAAAATCATCACAAGTCGCACATAATTCAGGGTTTCAAACATTCCTCCTCTGGTTTTCGACATTATAATAAAAAATGGGTAGAACTAAAAGAGACGACCGTTGCGTAGAAACACTTCCGCGTGAAGGCTTCGTTTGATCCTCAGACGCTTCGTGCCATTAGAGATTAAAGAGAATTAGCGGCATACCGAAGGTCTAATTATGGCTTGTGAGCAAAAGACACTACTAATTGACACAGCGACGGTACAATGAGTAAAGAGCTTCTGCTGAGATTATCTTAAGCAGTTCCACAAACACATTTCTGAATTTTTAATTAATTAACACGACCGTAAACTGGGGCTAAGCAGACGATGTGGGGAAAAGCGGCGCACCCTTCATTCTGGATTTCTGAATGCGGTATTTGCTTCTTCTAGGTAAAAAATATAAAGACTTGCTACTAAAAATTATAAAACTTCAATTGCAAGAATTGCAGATAAAGAATTGCAAAATAAATTATTTTGAAAAAAAAAAATACTCAAACATCCCACGAAAAAATATCAGTTTTTTTAAAAAAGTTGGAACAGGTAAACTTACAATTGGAAAAATCGATTTGCGATGAAAAAATGGATTTATAACGAAGCAGTTCATTTTTCAACCAAAGCGATGAATTTTCTAATAGAATTATGAACAGTTCAAATTGAAAACCAAGATTAATGGTCAAATAGAAAGATTAATTTTGTGCCAAAAAAGACAATGTTCCAACAGAATAATAGAATTTTGAACCGAAAAAATGATTGTTTTCAACCGAAAATGGAACAGTAACATTTTGAGTTTGAAAACCCGAATTTCAAACCAAACAAAAGAGTTTTTAACTGGAACAAAGAATCATCAACTGAAAGAGTTGAATTTTCAAACAGATGAATTAATTTTTAGCAGAAAAGATAAATTATTGTCAACCAACATTTGGATACTCACATTTTGATTTTAACCAAACAAATGAATTTTTAACTACAACCATGGAATTTTTATTTGGAATAAGTTCAATTTTCAGTCGGAAAAAATTATTTAGATATAACCAAAAAAAATTAGCTTGTACATCTAAAAAACTAACTTTCAAACAAATCGATTTTGAAGCAAAATGATGAATCTTCAAATAAAATTGCGAATGTTTAACTGAAGCAGTTGAATTTTAAACCAGAAAGACGAATTTTTACCTGTAATGACGAACAAAATGGTTGAATTTTTAACTACATGTATAGAGATGATCATTTTTAATCAAAAATAGAAAAGTAACATTTTTGGCTTAAAAATTAATCTTAAACCAAACATAAGAGTTTTCAAATAGAAGAATTTTCGACTGATATGAAAAATATTCAACTTTTTAGCTTGAATTGTTAGCCGTAAAGAAGAACTTACCAACAAAAAAAGTAATTTTCGAAGAAAATGTTAATTTTATACCAACAAATATATTTTTTCAACAAAATATGAGAGTATTGTTAGATGTTGACTTTTTGATCAGAGTAAATAATACGTAGATGGTATGTTTTGATCTACTGATCTGTGACTCACAGATCA
>WSXT02142452.1:0-10452 GCA_011762715.2 Neuroterus valhalla
TCTATCGGAGTGGAACTAAGTGTCTATTGTATACTGTTATTTATATAAAATATGACAAAATGGCCTTAAACTTTCCTGTCGTCTACAGCGGTACCCTTGTCACCTACCTAAATTTTTATGAGAATCAAAAAATATCCTCAGTTTCCCGCGAGGTCGTATGTGACTCCTGCTTCTGTATGCAAATTCGAACTTAATTTTTTGATTTAGTTATTACTCGTTCAGTCAAAGGTGTTGATAAAATCAAAGATATTCAATGCTGATAAGAATATCGTGTAATGAAATTTCTTTGAAACTGAGACATAGCTCAGCAATAATGTTTCTAAACATTTCCACTGTGCGTTGACAGTAATCCTCAGAAAAACGATAGCTTGGGAACATTGAGTGACCTGGATTATTGTGACTAGTAAGATACCGTTTCGTTTCACTAGCAAAAAACGTTAAAATTTTCCCAGTTTGTATGTGATGTACAATATATGTACGTCCATATTGAAACAGCCCACTTTGTCAATGTCAATGAGGATCAACTTCGGATAGAATCTAGTATGAAATTGACTCTTATTAACAAGCGACAAAGTGAGCTGTTTCAATATGAACGTACACATACTTCCTGTACCTGAACGCATAGAATAAAGCAGAGATCACCGATTTTTTTACCATAATTATGCAATATTCCTAAAAAAATATGTATATATACAGGAAAAAATTGAAACGACGTAATTTATCCATCTACTGGTCATCAGTTATTGTTATATATACACTGAATTTGTTTCAGAATGCATTTTTAAGTATATTTTGAAATACATATGTATCCACGTGTTGGAAATTACAGAGCTGCACTTTAAAAAATAAGGTAGGTTTTCAGACTGTTATAGAGACGACTAATTTGTCAAAGAGTCTTGAAAGAATCAGTCTACAATTTGACTTTTAATGAATAGTGTCTTACGCCTTCAACTTTCACATGAAGATTTAATAATTATAAGCACGATTGCCTGATGAAGTTTATTTTCTCTATCGATCTTTACCTTAATTCTGTATTTTTCCAAAAATACATTGGAATCATTTCCAAGATTCCTGACAGTGGTATAATTATGGATAGATATAGAATCATATTATTTCTAATTGGCAGAAATACTTAATGTAGTATGCAGAATCTATTGGAACAAATTCAGTTAATAACCGAAGTATTTCTGACACTATCGTCGGCGCTTGTACAGTTAATCCTTTTGGAAATCCTTGGATAAGTCATCCAATTTCCGTTTGTATTTCAAATGATTTGTCTGACTTGGGACAAATTCACAGATTATTCATGAGCCAATACTTATTTTCAAAATTTCTAGATCTGCAAATTTTGCGTGTACTCTAGGAAGTTTTTACACATGCATATCAGGTGAAATTTTTCATTTGCAGTCATCATCCACCTGTGATAAGCGTTTTGCGAAAGTATGATTACATTGATGAGTACTTTGTCAGTGATAGAAGAATATGAATAAGATTTTGAAATATTTTTGAACTTATAAATGCATGATTGAAACGTTATCGGCCATAGTGCATTATATGGCATTCTTTAAGAGTGCAATCTAATACGTGAATGTAGGTACACAATGATCCTTATGGCAAGTGACGTATAATGCACTGTTGTAGAGAACGCTTCCGTTGTGATTCTTCAGATATATATTTTAATCTGTAACTGTGTGCATGTTGAGTGTCCATGAAGAGAATTGTTATTGCATAAGACTATTAATTGTAGATATTAATTCAAGATGCTTGTACGCAATCCTCAGTTTGGAATTCTCGGCAACCATTATGTTCCATTCCAGAAGTTCAATGTTAATTTGGAGTTTTTACAATACTACATAAGGCAAAATGAGATTAGATAATTAAATTTTATCATCCTTATATAACGCTTTCATTCATTCGATGTATCCAGATGATAAGTTTGATAAATATAAATGTTGCCACCGAGATAGGACTGCAAAATATGCAGGTATCAATTTCAACTCATTTTTAAGGTTTCCAATACTTGGGCTAAAACACTATAGGTTTTGAAAAGAGGCCAAAAACACGCGGTTTCTTTTACATATAAACTTTATTATTCCAGCATGATACACTGCATATAACTACCATATATTAAAATTTAGGCAACATTGTTCTCAGGGATGAGAGGGCAAGACAACTTGGCAATTTATTGTATCTTGGAAGTTTATTCACTTCTAACGAGAAAATAGATGCAGTGATTTCCAGACGTATAAATGAGGGTAGGATGATTATTGAAAGTATGCATGCTATTAATACGAGTAGAAATTTAGCGAATGAGGCTGAAATTGCGAAATATAATTCTGTGCTCGCACCAACCGTTTTGTATGGTAGCAAGATCTGGACGTATCAAGAAAGGGATGAGAGTAAAGTAAACGCGATCGGCATGCAATTTCTGCCGAATATGCGGTCAGCAGTGTTGAAAGAATGAATGAAGAACGATTAAACAACCAATTGCATACAGTGTAGCGTTACCTTACTCATTTTCAGCATGGGTTAAGAAGGTAAATAAGTACATACACATAAGTAGAGGAATAGATCAATTAAGCACGTGCGCGCCCCTCCACGGTCCGCCATCTACCGAACAACCCCACTACGTGAGTCAATAGATAGCAAGCATGGGTGCTCTCACGACGTCTTCCTTTTTTTATTACAAAACGATATGCAACATGAGACATAAATTGAATTTTCACATTCAAAAACATTTTATGTTGTAACATTTTTCCTCCAGAACATTTCTTGTCGGGCCCTAACTGCTCTATTGGAAAGTTCATGGTCAAGACGCTAGTTTTATACATTGTTCTGAAACTCGCTGGTATGAGAGGGGCTTCACAATCTTGAAAAGTTTCCTTCTGTTCAAATAGGTTAAACGGGATCTAATACGAATTCGAGTGCTGATCGATTTCAAAAACTTTGCCGTACACCCGAAGATCAGGAATCCAAACCGGTTCGCCTAATTCAACCGGAGAAAATTTCTTTTACGTATGTCTCTTATGTAATCGTCAAAATCACATTGTAATTTTTTTTCTCTTCCTGCGCAACATCCCCGTGATTAAAACTAAAAGGCCAATTTACTATGAATCATTGGTATATGAGTTCTGGTCCTTCTCGGAATGGACCCAAATACTTATCATCCGGCTTTGAAATGATAACGCAACAGTCTTCACAGCTCTTCCGATAGCGTAATTGTTTATAGATAATGTGGACAGCTTGTTTCATGCGAAAAATCATACACTCAAATAAAATTTTTGACTGTTGAAACGAACTGCAGGCCTTAATTGTCTCGTACTTCCTCAGGAACTCCGAAGCGGGCAAACTAAATTCTACATTTTTCAATATCACTCTCTTCAGTTAAGGGATTGAATGGTAATACTTCGAGGGACCTGGAACAATAGTCTGTTGCTATTGAAAACTAACTTTTGTACCTCAAAAGATCTAGACCTGCTTCCTGCGGGGGTCTGTCTGGGAAATCTTTAGAAACAAACGTCTCTTTTGAATTGACTTGCTTCTTAATACATTTAGGGGAATTCGAGAATAAATTATGAAGTTAAGTGGATAATTCGATCCGCCAAAAAGACTGCATTGCCCAATCTGCGGCATTTATTTAGAGCCAAATTACCTTGTTGTAGTTTTATGATTACTTCTATCTATGAAGAAGATGGAATAACTAGCCTAGAATTGTAAAATACGAATACCCCAGCTTAGTTGATACTGTCCGTGGAAGCAAAGTAGTGACTTAACTCCTCCAACAATTTATCTTTACCAGGCCGGTCGTTTCTTTCACCAGCACACTAGGATTTCTTGACAGAGAATCAGTTCAAACCAACTGTTTTCCGGATATTTGCTCAACGATTGAACTAAATCTCATAATCCGGAATGCACGTTCTTGATCTTCAGACTATACAAAGGAACGTCATCTCTAAGTAAATAAGAATGTACTCAGATGCGAAATTCACTGTTCCGAGAAACTGCAATTACGATGTTTTATTCTTTGGATCTGGGAAATCGAGGAGAGCAGCGATCCTGTCTAGGCTGATTTCGATGCCATCCTCTCAGATTGCATGGCCTAAAAACTCAACTTTCTTTACCCCAATAATACACTTCTTCTTATTCAAAGCAACTCCTTCTTTAGCTAATCTATTACAAACCAAGCCAAGGGAAGCATTATGTGGATCCATGTTCTCCGCAAAGAGCAACATGTAGAATCAAATTTAGATTATCATGCGTGAGATCGTAAAACTTTTTCGGGAAATTATCAGACATGACGGCATTACCTTTTATGCCAAAAAGTAATCTGTCAGACATAAACGTCTCAAGTGGGGCGATGAAAGTAGACAACGGTTTACTTCCTTCAGCTAGTTTAATCTGATTGAAATATGCCTTTGTATCAATACGGGTAAAAAATTTAGCCTTTTTCAATCTAACAAGTGAAACTTCTATTTTCGGAACCGGAAATGTTACTCTAAAAACGCTTTTATTTGACTCAGTGTAGTCCTTGCAAATTCGAATACCTGATCCAATCTGTTTTGGGACAACGACGATTGGGCAACGCCATTGACCATATATTTACCTTCGTCTCTAGAGTCAGTTTACCTTCTTAAAATAGTATTCCCACGAACCAACAATTTTAAATAATCGATTTCTTTGCCATCCGGGACATACTTTGGCGGTAAGCAGGTTACATCAGCACCAGAATCTGACAGAAACTTTTCTTCTTTCTCAAATTCATCAACCGACAAAGCCTCAAAATACTTATATTTAGATGAACGCTTCCGTTTCGACTCTACTGATCCTAAAAATATTTCTCTCGTTCTTTACAATCCGAACTATTTCTTGACCTGCCATGTTAATAATTCCCTGACCTAGATTTACGAACGTTATCTCAGCGACCTGTTTTTAACATCTTCTACACTCCGAACACTTCTTACCCTGCAAATGACGTGGCATACCGCATCTTCCGTATTTGTCGTCCGACGAAAGCTTATTATCCTTATCCGCTGGCTTACCATCCTTGTATTCCGCTCTCCTGGGGTTCGGTCGATTTCGATTGACTGTAGCTACCGTTAACTCCTCTCTATCGTTCTGCATTTCTGTGCATGAATCTCTCTTTGCCGAGCAATATTAAATGCTTGCTCAATCGTTAAATCAGACATTAACTGTAGGCGCTCCAACACCTTCCTGTCCAACATCGATCACAACTCGATCTCGAATATGACCCTCATTTCAATCCTCATTCTGCTCTTTCTCAGCAAGTGTGCAAAGCAAGATGAGAACATCCTCTGCTTCTTCTTCCATTGAATGTTATAAACAATCGACTTTCTCCTAATCCGACTTTTTGTCTAAACCGGTTATCGACATAAATTGTTCGAATTGCGTGATCCACGATTTCTGTGACTTTAGTGTTTGAAAAACGAAACAATCAGGCGATTTCACGCTAATAACCGACTGCATCGGTTGCTAATTTCTCATGACGTTCCGAAGATTCAACACAGACGACGCACTAGTATTAGATATTTGAGATTTTACAGTCGACGTATCAGATTTTGTGTCTAATTCTGTACCAAACACGAACGCGTTTTTTTCACTGGGAACAACTATTACATGATCTACAGACATGAAACACTATTATCGTAGCTTGCTGCAAGCATGTCTCATCATGTCAAGCCTTTGTCTCATGCAACGCGTTAGGACTCGCTATGTGAGCCACTTACAATGCTCACTACGCTTGTTCAGTTGCACTAAATTTCTCTTTTACACTAAGCACCATGTAGCTTTACCGTACGTATTCCAACCAGGGTTAGAAAGTGTAATAAGTACTATGTCTAATATTCAGTTTTTGAATATATTTTCCACTTTTTTTTTATATTCGGAATTAAAATCCCAACCCTAATTGCCTGAAGGGCGCCAAGTAGTTTTACCGAAACTAACAAAAGATATTTCTAATTCATTAATCTAATTCAATATTCAATCTATCAACTGGTTTTGGTTTTAATACAATAAGTATGGCGGAGCTGTTATCGTGCCGGCCAGCTTGCTCGGTAGAGTGGAATGATTAGGAGCAAGACTGGGGTCAAGGTCAATGATAACGACCTTCCATTTTATTTTAAGAATCAACAATTTAATTTGATTTTCATTAAACAAAGCGATCACAATCAATATTCTACGAGGTTTTAATTTGAAAAAAGGCGTGACCAGAGTGACGGTTCTTGAGGGGAGGTTCTGGTTTTTTTTTCTTTCTTTAAATCGATTTTTTGTTTGTTTGATTAAATGACAGGTATGAATACCTTCCTACCGCGCTGACACATATGAGCACATATGACTTTACGTGTAAAAGCTACCATAATATGAAATTCAACAAAAAGTTACTTGCTTGACAATATCAAGGTGTAAATTGAGTAGGTGGTGATGGTACTCTTGCAACGTGCTTTCGAGACTTGAAACTTTAAACGCGTCCTTCTCGAAACCGCTTTTTCCAACCTCTTGTCAAGCCTTACTCAAGATCTACTGATCCGATTTACTTCAACTAAAGTTTCCCTGAAAGAGTATGGGTTTTTGTATGACTTTAACCTAAAATGAGTATAAACAATTTTTAAATAATGATTGTTTAACAAGATTGAAGTTGAAAGAAGTGGTTGAAAATTGAACGTTTTTTTTTCGAATTGCCATAAATTCGTTAATTATACATGAAAATTAATCGAAAATAGATTGAAGTCATAGGGAATTTCATAAATTTTACTCAACAATACCTTTGATTGATTTCCGTTCACTACAAGAGCTAACTACAAAAATTCTGCTTTCTAGAAAGAAGGCTTAAGGGAGTGTGGTGAATAAGACTAATAAAAACGAGAATTACTTGTAATTTTGACAGAACGCGTGTAATAGCTTACATGAGCTATGGTTCAAGTTCCATGAACCTTCAGAACCTCAAACTCGAGAAAATATTTACTGCAAATAACATGTGATCTTATGGAAAAATGCAGTTTTTTCAGGTTATGAAGATACCTAAAAACGATAAAATTATAAAAAAATTCTGAGATACGTAGAAAAAAAAGAAGAAACTCAGCGCTGCTTTCAAAATTATCATTCAGGACATGTATCAAAAGATATTTAAAAATTCATCCGTAACACATGTTATGGTAGTTATGGAGTTTAGCGAATTCTCCCAAAAATGGTCCAAAATCAATCATTTTTTTTCCTAAATACAGCTAATTTTATTCTTATAACGATTCCGTGAGCGGAAGACCATTTTTTTTCAAATAATTAATTACATTGAAAAACGGCCTATGACAGAACGCGACTTTTTGACTAGTTTCGGACAAAAGACATCAATCTTTATGGAAAAAAGGTAGGAAAAATTACCTGAGTAGTTTCCAAGGCATATTCAGTCTATTTCCAGGGTGCAGATAAACAATTTGGGTTGTGAAACAGAAAATTACCTTAGTAAATAAGTAGGATTATGTCAGTGGTAGTGCCTATATTTATGTCATTGTGTATCACTCAGTCTGAAGCTGGCAGAGGAACTAGAATCGATAGTTTACGAAAGTCTCTTGATATACTCAAGCACTCTTCAAACTTGCGTATAATAAAGCCGGGCTTCATTATTCACATGTTTAACCGATTTGGCACAAATACTCTAAATAGATAAAAAATCATAATTTCAGAGAAAAAATAAAGTGATTCAGATAGTGGTGCGCATTCCTTATTGTAGATATTATTGAGAGAATGTTAAATATGTACTGATGCTATTTCCATTAAAATGAAGTGTGAAAAATTTTCTGGAAACTAGTTTTACAAATGTCACATAAGAGTGATTAGTCATATCTCAAACCCCTTTTCCCAGGTCTCTCTAAAGAAACACATTTTTTAATTGAGAAAAAGAGACTGGGAAAAGGGGTCCGTGAAATTACCAATCACTCTTCTGAGACTTTTCTGAATTGAGGACTTCCTCAAGTTTTTCATGCCGCAATTTTTTTTTTTACAAAAGTTACAAAACAGTGATTGGTCATATCTTCAACCCCTTTCCCCATGTTCTCCCTAAAGAAACACATTTCTTTAGAGAGAAAAAGAGACTTGGAAAAGGGGTCCGTGAAATGACCAATCACTCTTCTGTGACCATTGCAAAACCATCGTTTTGCAATTTTAATGAAATAATATAGATGTAAATTAATATATATGTAATTGTTAAAAAATTTGATGTTTTATATAGGTAAGAAAATTTGAATACATAACTTAAGAATAACGAGAGACTTTGGTAAACTATCGATTCTAGTTCCTCTGCCAGCTTCAGACTGAGTGATACACAATGACATAAATATGGGCAATACCGCTGACATAACCCTACTTATTTACTAAGTTCATTTTCTGTTTTTACAACCCAAATTGTTTATCTGCACCCTGGAAATAGACTGAATATGCCTTGGAAACTACTCAGGTAATTTTTCCTACCTTTTTTCCATAAAGATTGATCTCTTTCGTCCAAAACTTGACAAAAAGTCGCGTTCTGTCACAGGCCGTTTTTTAATGTTTTTGGACCATTTTTGGGAGAATTCGCTTAACTCCATAATTACCTAGATTTTTCAACTTAAAGTTGAAAGCTGTGATAGACAGTTTTGATTTCGGAACGTTTAATAATGTTTGTTTGTAATAATTCAGTATGGATAACATTTTTCCCGGGTCTTTTATACATTCCAATTCAGCCCTGCTTCCTTTTCTCTAGAGCCATCGATTTCGACAACATTAGAACAAGCTTCTATTAATACGACACAGTTGTGCAGGAAAGTGGAACAAAAAAAAATTTTAGGGCATACTTAGCAGAAAAAAAATTTCCGGCGCTGGAAAGCATAGCAGCACAATGAAAAGAGATAGCTGTCAAATTGTAAGACAAATAGTAAAAAAAATAGGAAGACAAATAACCTTCATGTCGGTGATGATCTGTTGAAACAGTCCACCCAGGGCACTGCACTCCTTCTCAATGCTGACGTCCATGGTTTGACCCGTATTTGTACTATTTCTTCCTTGAGACACAACACTGTCTGTAACCTGTGTTACGATTCTCCCGTTCAGAAATGGGGTTTACGGAATGTGCGATCGTTTCTTTGCGTCCCAGTACATATTATTAGTAAAACGTCATCAATTCTCCTAATGCAAGTTCTCGGTGACACGAAAAAGACTGTCAATCTTTATACAGAGCCAGTTGATTATCCTGTACCACGCTCACACTAGTCCACTTAATCTGAACCGGGCTGCCTTCAGTGTCGAAAGGAAACGCGCACTTGCCTCTTTAATTTGTGTTCTTTATCAAAAATACCACTACATTAGTCTGAGAATAAATTACAGCTAATTTCAACGTGTGTTCCTGGTACAAATAACCCCTACACTATTTCAAAATTTCATGATACTTGCAGATTCATAGTTTATTCTTGTTTCTTTCTAAGAAAGCAAAATAGAATAAACACATTCGTGTGGTTAAAACGTCAACATACAGTCAAGCACAGAGTATAGACATGCAGGCATGTACTAAAATGCATGATTCAATAAATACATGGTCTAGCCACTCGAGCGCCCCGTTTCGCCGCACGTCACGCAACTGTAAATTTTCACCATTTTGTTTTCACAGCCGCAGAGTTTGAACCGTTTGAACTTGACGCGTACAGAGAAACTCCGAAGGGAATGAGTTATTTCAGAATGCCAATATGAAAATCAACTATATTGTGAAAAGAATAGGAATTCGCAGAGAATATTGAACAAGAGTAGTATGAAAAAACATACAAATTTGTATATTTATGAGAATTAATCAAAACTTGAAAATATGCGTGTGAATAATCTTATATTTGTTTTTAACCTTTTTACTTTTTTACAAACAAACACAAAATTTCGACAAAAAATTGGTTACTTAGTTTTCCACTGCACCCTCGATTTCTCCATTTCCGAAATTTTCAAGAAAGAAAAGTTTATTTACAAATCAGAATATATAATCACAATTTGAAAAGTAAAAGGTAATTAACTTGATGTAAATGTATTTATGTCTGGGCTTGGAATTTATACATTCACTGGAAAAATTATGTTCAAGTCCTAAAATTACGATAGTCTTTCGAATTTAGAAATTTACACGTCATATATAATTCTGGGCTTGCGACAAAATTTTTTTCGAAAGTCTTATGGACAAAATGTGATACTATATATAAATTATATTAATAACATAATCACGCGAGTATAATGAAATACAAATCGTAATAATAATGTATCATATGTCTTGTCGTCAAATTGCAATAAAAAATTTAGGAAATCAATTGTAATTGTAATTTATTCTCTTCCCTTTTACGGGTTTGAGGGCCTCCGTTCTCTTTACAATAGGTTACATAAATGCCTTAAACTACTTATTCTAGCTTAAGTATAACTCTTAACAACTAATTTTCCGAC
>WSXT02142463.1:0-24512 GCA_011762715.2 Neuroterus valhalla
TCTGTGGTAACATCTATGCCCATGATGAGGAGAGCAGTATGTTCTCGAAAAAATGGGGGTTTCAATTTTGAAATCATTGTCCGAAAGAGCTGTTGGATTACACATAACAACAGTGTTTTTAATCCTCTTTTCATACTATATTTTTATTGAGATGGACCATCCCAATTCTTCTAATCCATTTAGTGATTCCCTTTCTTGATCATTCATGACTTTGTCTTTGAGATCCCTCCACATCCCATCTCCTCTTCCTCACTTCATTTTTCTTCCTCTTTTTTTCTAGTCCTACATTGGAGTGTTTTCTCTAATGAGATTCCTTCCTTGTTCCTTGCAATTTAACAATAACGTAAATTTCTTTGGTCTTTCATACATATTTTCCCCCACACATACTTCTTTTATCCTGATGAAAAAGGTATTCCGGATTTCGATCATGTACAAAAACTACAGAATTTGTCAACGTTTCTTTCATCCTCTTTCTCTTCCCTTTTCTTCTCATGTTTCTGTCATTGATTTTTTATTTTTTTTTTAACTTAATCCTTTTTTTCCTATTCGATCTAACCTTATTCATGGCAATTTCTCCCATTTCCCCGGCTCTCTTCATTTGTACCTATTACCTAAATTCCCTGAATGTTCTTTCCCCTATACATTCACACCTCCTCTCAACCCCTTTCATAATTTCAACAGAGAAAATCATTTTTGATCAGGAAAAAAATTCGCAATCCAACAGCACGAACTTTCTACTATTTCCGGAAAATGAAATGGCTGATTCTGCAGTTTGCGAAATTAATTTTTAACTAATGGGGAGAATGTTCGGCAAGTTGAATTGCACTTAAATAAATTAATTTGCGTTTGAAAAAAATTATATTCTTCAGCAAACAAAATACATTTTTCACTGTAAAGTTGATTTTCATTAAAAAGGTACATTATCAACGGAGAAGTATACTCTCAACTTGATAGTTTATCAAAAAGATGAATTGGAGATGAATTGGAGAAAGAAGAAGATAGAGGCAGAAGAGATGCAAGAGATATTGCCATAATACCTGAGAAGACAGCGGGAGAAAGTATAAGCAAAAATATATAATTGGGGACTTGGATGAAGAGTATGGGAAGAATGTGACAGAAGTGCAAGAAGAGCAAATGCAGAGTATGTGAATCGGTATAAAAGACATAGGAAGATAGCTAGGGAAGGCGAGAAAAATGCAAGGAGAGAGGAGACTAAGAAAAGAATAGAGTAACGATATCAGAAAAACAATAAGACAAACGAAATGTTTGTTAGAAATAATAGAAGGAGATAAAAGGATTTTTAGAGAAGGTCGAGAAAATCCGGTGGAGGTAAAAATAAGAAAATAATTACTCAAAGGATGTAGATAGAGTCAGAGCACTGAAAGTAAAAGATAGAGGGTTACTGGGGAAATAAAATGGAATACATAAGTCAAGAAACAAAGAAACATTGTTATTATAATAGATTTATCAATTGTTAATGTTTTTGCTGTTAAAGGATAACCATTCAGAGAGATTAACGCGCGTTCACATTTACTTCTGTAAGAAAATATAAGGGTGAATTCATGAATTTGGACATCTCATTCTCCCATCCCACCCAAGTATGAAAAGTCACCCGATTACGAAGCACTAAAATGACCCATGAAAAAAGCACCAGTGATTTATGTAACTTCTAGAGACATAAGTCACACCTTTCATGAAATGCAACCATAAGGTTCTTCAAAATTCGTCTCACCAGATTACTCTATTAAATTAAATAATTGAACCGTGAATGCCCTTGCTCCGCCAAAGACAGCTGTGCAGAGATCCCTTCGGTTTATCCATCCAACCCCAATCCAAATAGCTGTGTCACGAGGAGCCTCCGTGAAAAAATTCACTTTGTAAAAAAGAGGAACTTGTTCGTATTGAAAAAATAAGCCTTGGTTATTCAATTTATTATTAAGGCACGCGTCTAAGCCTCTGAGTCAAAGTACCCCCAGCTTCATTGGATTTGGGGTCTCCCTTAAATCCAACTCATGCATTTTTCAACGATCGGTCCTTCTCGATTTTTTGTATTTTTTATAAAATTAAGATTGCAGAATATATAGATACTAATATTATTTTCGAATCAAATTCTTCACTCATCAAATCTTTACTCAAAATATTTTTTGAAATCTTTGCTGTTCAGAATGAGTTACACAAGGGTCATCTGAAAAATTGTGATTTCTGATAAATTACGGTATTTGGAAGTATTTCCAACGATTTGTAGGAATGAATTAGACCCAGGCGATTTTGTAGAATCTTTATAAATTCTACAAAATCTGAAAATTTTTAATGGTATTAAAAGATCTCGAGTGATTTGGAGGTAGTATAAAAAATATTGTAGTTTAAACAATGAGGGTGAATTTCCTATGATTAGGACCAGTTTTCAAAAATACCTTTGAATTTTGAGTAAGGAAAAAATGATCCCGAAAAAGTTATGTGATTTTCAACGAAATATTAATAATAAATCAATAATAATAATAATAATAAATCAATTTTCAACAAAATTTCTGAATAGGTAACCAAATAGCTGAAATTTTAACCAAATACAATAATTGTATACTATAAGGACAAAATGAAAAAACGGTTAAAACTTCGACCTCAAAAGATTACTTTTCGAAAATTGTCGAATCTCCAACAGCAGGATTTTAATGAATCTTTTTACGGAAGAAATTAATTTATTCCCAAAGTTTCCGAATTTCGTACGAACTGGTTTATTCATCAATCAGAAAATATGATTCTCAAATAAGGGAACACATTTTCGTTGGAATGTGGATGAAAAAGATATTGATTTCAAATGAGCAACAGTTGAATCGCACCAAAAATGACAAGATTCTTTCAAATATAATCAGAAGAAGATAGATTTTGACCTTCATTGAAAGAAAAAATGGAAAGAAATACACGAGATCATTTTTCAAGAAAATGAACAAATCATCAAAAAAGATACATAAATTCTCAATATTTTCTCCGATATGTTTAATTTCAATCAAGAATTGAAATTTGCTTCGATTTGCAAATTTTTTTCTTTTTTTTCTGAAATCCCAATTTCAGATGAAACATATCCTGAAACTGTTTCGGAGTGATGAGTATTCTTTGAAACCCAATAATCATTAATTGCAAATGGAAATAATTCAAAATGAAAAACACTATATGACATGCCAGAAAATCGTTATGAATTTCGAAGCTTACTCAGAATCTAAAATCTTCTTTTTATATAACCATTACTATTATTATTATTAATATTATCAAAATAATTCAAATCTTTTTAGAATCTGAGGATGCCTCTAAAACTTAAAAATAATATTCTAAAACCTTTAAATATCTCCTCCATAATCTAATCCTTCCCATTAAAAGTATCAATATCCAACCAAAAAACAATTAAATAGTACTTAGCAGTTGTGAAATTCGTAATGTTGTCCGAATTATATTGAATACTGTATTCAATAGTAAATTATCACACAATCTGGGTGTGTTGAAGCGTGCAACAATTTCAATATATGAATATATTGGAATTTGCAACACCCTTACTCTTAATAAACAAAGAAGAGTTCTTTTTCATTATTCGAGAGAAGAAAGTCTTATCTGCAGTCGTTTGTATATAAAATGGATGTCCTGTCAGCCCATTTTGAGCGGGATGAAATGGACCCCCAGGGACACTACACCATCGAAGGACCCTGAAATATCGAAGGCATCAATAACAGTTTTACAAATTGCTGGGTCGAAGAGGATTCAGTTAAGAAACATCCGTACTCTACAGGAGTGCCACCATCGCAGGATTGGAAAAAAAGAACTCCTTCCGAACTTATATATTCTTAGATCTTTCACCTTTCCTCATTATTTCTTTCTTTCACTTCCTCTACTATCTCTACGTTTTCTTTGTCACCCACGCCTCTCTTCATTTACGAATCCCTCTCTCTGCCCATTTCCTTTCCAATTTTCATAACCATGTCATTTCATCTCTTTTAGCACTTTTCCTACTTTTCTATCTCCACTTAACCCTCCTCTGCCTCCGCATGCACTTCTCTAGTCGCTTCGCTGTATCACTCACCCCTCTTTCCCTTCTTTACCCTATTCAATTCCACTTCACGACGATCTCATTTAGGACGATCCCTCCTATTATTTACCTTTTTTACTTCTTTACACCAACCTAGTCCGCTTTCTCAACCCACAGTGCTGTCCGACTTTACTCGTCACCCCTTTTCCGGCATTGCTTCTACCCATTCCATCCCTTCAAACCCACTCATTCTCACTCCCTCCCCCTTTTGAAATGTGTCTCGCGCTTCTCTTCCTTCCCTCCTACTCAACTTCTTTCTACTCTTTTCACTCCAATCTCGCTTTTCTCTTCTGTTCTTCCCTAATTTCCTCTTATTCGACGACTATATCAACCTCCTACCCCTTCTCTCATTTCCATTTTTAACTCCATCATATACGAAAAATTTTACTTGCATCCTCTCATCCACTTTATTTCCTCCGGCCTCATTACGTTTCTGGTATTTGATAAAGTTATTCCTTCTCCTCTCCAGCCTGTCCTCTATTCATTACCCAATCTATTCACACCTCATTGATCTCACTTCCTACCTTCTAGGCTCCTCTTCTCCTTCCTTATATCATTTATATGATATTCGAGGGACATACCATAAGATCACCTGCAACGTTGTGTATTGAAAATGAAAATAACAATAAATAAATAAGTAATAACATTTTAGGTCCTCTCTTTCAGGTAACATTTCCGTTACCTTTTGCTCTCACTTCTCTTCCTTCTCTTGTACCTTTCCCTTGCTATTCTTCACATCAACTTTCTTATTCGTCCTCATGTGCCCAGGTACGACCCGCTCCTCCAGCTGCCCTTAGATTCTCCCAGTGCTTTTATAGATTTTTTTCAGAATCCTCTCTTCTCTCGAATCCCTACCACGTTCTCTAGGCATCTTTCTTTCTCTTGATTAACTTTCATACAGCCTCTTCCAATTTACATCTGAGGGTTTCCTCTCCTTCTCGTATATCTTTTCCTTAACCTCTTTCCTCAATATAAATCTTACGCTTTTTGTGTATTGAATTATCCACCATATCACTATCAATAACCCTTCTCCCTTTTCCTTTTGTTTTATTCCTCATATACTCCAGTCTCATCCCCATTCCTCTCTTTTCCCTGCTCCAAAGACTTTTTAGTGCACTGCTATCCTTTCTTCTATCTCACATCTCCTTTAAACCCCAATGAACCCTATCCATCTTTTACATCCATTTTCTTGCTTTATCCTTATTTCCTTAATATGTATCCAGGTGTCGAATGAAGGTATATGTTATAAGTGTGCTTGTTAGGTTAACAAAGGCACAAAGGATAGATAAGAAATATGATCAACCCCAAAAACATTAGGAAAAATTTTTAAAACACTACTACTGGAAAAAGATGAAACAGGACAAACAACAGGGAAGATAATGGATTATAAGAAGGAATCATTGATATAAGAGGACCAATAAATTATAAGAACTTCAATAAGGAGAAATGCGCAGGACGATAATGAATGTGATAAAGCTGAAATCAACAACATGAGAAGAAATTCGGAAGAAAACAGGAAGAAGTACAACGAAGTTTCTAAACGCGACAGAGGTTAAGAGGATAGAGGAAGCAAGGAGTATTGGTAAGGATCGAGTAAGAAGAGAGCAGATAAGGACAGTAATAATTCAGAAAAAGAGAAGAACTTTAACAAGGAAGGGTAATTAGAGTGGCTCTAACTGAACGCTCTTAGTGAATAATCCAGTATTCGAAAAAAAAAGAAAAGGGACATAAAGTAAGCCTCATAGGATATAAATCGAAGATTTATGCATGTAACGTATCCAAAGGACTAGGAGAGAAATGGATAGGAAAGAGTAAGCTTAGGAATATTGGGATAAAAAAAGACCAAAAATTGGAGGAAGAAAGAATGGAAGATATGCTGTTGGAATAGAGCAGACTTGGAAAATGACGATCATTTTCAAGGAATTTGGAACAGTTGGAGGAAGCAGTGATAATGGAGCTGATGAATAATAGGAGAAAATGCCGGGAGGAGGGATAAAGAGGCAAAGCAAACGGAGAAGGTTGGATTGATAAGAAAAGAGACGTGAAAAATGCTGGGAGTATATATGAACAGGGACATTTAGGATGAATGTGGCAACATAGAAGGGTCAATTAAAGAGGATATAGGTATTTCATAGGAATATGAAGGAGAAAAGAAGCAGAAAAGGCATCGGCGATTGACTTTGTGATAAAGATTGATAAGAGAAAGTCAAGGAGCTAGAGATGGGAGTTTAAATAGATTCAAAATAATTTTTTATAAAATTAGTATTAGAGGCCACAAAGAGTAACAAAGAAAGACGGATTTGAAATAAATAAATCTAGGAAGAACCGGAAAAGGAGATAAGTCAATCGAAGGACAAGAAAAGCTTGATTAATAAAAGGAGAAGAATAAAAGGTTCAAAGAATAAGTGAAGGAAGTTGGGATGAGAAAAGAGGTTCGGGAAGTAGTAAATGGAAGGGAAAAGGAGGAAAAGAGTAAACCAGGATATCCAGATAGGAGAATTAAAACAATTTTTTACATACTTGCTACGAGAGGTAGAAAGAGCAGTTGAGAAAGGAAGGAAAGAGGAAAGTGATTAAGAGTGAAAAATGTTCTAAACTGACAAGATGAATTCGCGAATCGATAAACAAACCTCATTTTCTGCGAAAGAGTACGTTATCAAATTTTCAACTATTCGTAATGATAATTTCTTCAACCTTGCCTTATTTTGAATTCAACTGAAATTGTTCGACGTTCTGAGGGTGCATTTTTTATCAAAGTTCAACGTTCCTGATCCTACTATTATAATGGGATTCAGATTTTTTATACATAGAAAATCCTTTCGAATCTTTCGCAATCTTAGGGAATGTTGTTCAATCTTCGAGAATCCATTCCAATCTTCAGTAAATCTTCGAAAATCATTAACATCTTCCAAATTTCTCGAACGCTCCCGAAAATATTAAAAAGATTTTGAAAACGTCTTTAAAGTGTTCTAAATTTTACGTGATCCTCAAAGATATTTAGGAATCCTCTGGAAACCATCCAAATCCCTCGAAATCTGAGGAAAATCCTCAATATCCTGAAGAATGGTTAAAAATCTTCCAAAATTTTGAAGTCTTCCAAAATCCCCTTAAAAAACCTTTGAAATCATCGAATTTTCTCCTGAAAAATGGATCTCTAAATCTTAAAAAATATTCCACAATCACTTTAAATCTCCCATGATCCTTCCAGATTCCATAAGATCCTTCAAGGACAATCAGGATTCTTCTTGATCTTTTGTTATTCCACAAAATTGCGGAAAAGCCTAAAAAACCGCTGGAAATTCTTCGATGATTTCCAGAATTTCCAAAAATCCTTCTTATTCTTTAATAATGCTTCCGAAATCTTCAAAATCCTTTAGGATTTCCTGAAAGTCCTTCTAGCTTTGTAAAAGCTTTCGAAATCTCCTGGTTTTCTTGTAACTCTCTCCGAATCTTTTCCAATCCTATAGAATCTTGGAGATGCCTTCGGAAGCTATTCAAATCCTTCAGAATCTTGAGGAATTCTTTAAAAACGTGTGAAAACCTCTAAAAACTTCTGTGTTCTTCGGAATATTTTGGAACTCATCTAAATTTTCCATAGTGCATAATAAATTGCTTCCTCGAAATCTCCAGGAATCCCTCAGAATTATGTAATATCCAGAAAAATACATCTCAAAATCCTTCAAAGTATTTCACAATCCCTCTTATCCTTCAGGATATTTTAGGATCTTCATGATTCCTTCGGGAATAATAAGAATGCTTTATAGTTTCCTGTAATCTTGCACGAACACTGAAGCCTCTTACATCTTAGAAAATTATTAAAACTCACTCACAATGATTCAAAATCCATCGGAATTTTGGGAACCCTTCGAGAACAATCAAAATCCTTGGAGATCTTTTACAATTCTTTCAAATCTCTTCAAATTCTTCAAAACTCTCCAGAATCATCTACAGCCGCTCATAATTTTCCAAATTTGGAAACCTTATTCTGAAATCTCTAAAAATTTGGACAATATTTTGTATCGTCTTGAATTCCATTCATATTTCTCAGATGCTTCTAAATGCTGTAAACTCGTTGTGAATCTCTATTAATCCCTTAAAACCTTATGAATTCAAAACCAGAACCTCTTGAGATCATTCGAAAATCATTCATATCCTTTAGAAGCTCCTACGATCCCTTTAGATTCTGTAAAAGTCTTTAGAATTTTCCAGATGTTCTCTAGGATCTTCCGCGATCTTTACAAATTGTTCGTTAAGCAGCGTCATGCGCAGTAATCACTTGGATGGGTGATCCTTCGGGAATACCACGTGCTGTTGGCCTGTTGGCGGAACATTGGTGCCTTCCTATGTATTCAACCTAACCAGTTATAACTCTCTAACCGTAACCCTTACCCCCTAAGAATTATGGGCTAATGATTCTCATTTGACCTTATACTCCATTATTCTTTCTACCCCTGCTCTACTCCACTTTTCAGCTTCTCAGACGCCCTTTTTTGATATTATTTTAAAGCTCCCGCCACGGGATATCATTAATTCGAATTTTGACGTCGGTGGTTGAGAAATTCAATGAAATCCAATATCGCAGCCCCATGGGCGCTTGAAGTAGCGCTACGTTAGAGCGAGATTGATGTATTATTAAGAATGTCCATTAAAGAAAGTACCGCTGTTTAGGGGACGCTTTCTGGTTCGCCAATATGGCAGGGATGAAAGCGTAAGGAAAACCAGCAAGGGAGAGAGAGAGAGAGAGAGAGAGGGAGAGGAAAAATGGAATAAAAAGAAAACACACGACAAACCGGAACAAAGGGGGGAATTTACTGCCGAGTTTAGAGGAAAAGCGAACCAAGACTCTTATGAATTTTAATGATGGCTAGGTAACCAAAAAAATTGCCATAAGAAAATTTTCAGAGTTTTTATGTATTCATTTTCATTAAAACAAGTCTCCTGCTGCTTTATTCGGTTTTAGTCTCCCTATTGTGGTCTTGTTTTCTTCATTAGTTACATCATTCTCTTTTTTCTTTTCTCTCCCTACTAACCTTCTCACTCCCTTCTTCATTCTTCATTTTAACCTCACAGCATTGCTTCGAATTTCTCTGTCAATCCACTTATTTTCAACTACCTATTCACACTCTTAGATCCTCTTTCGTTATTTACCACCTTTGATTCCCTTCCTTCTTTTTGTACTTTACCTACCTCCTCTATGAGAATGTTGAACGAGCAAAGGCTGTGAGAGACATGGGTACACCTTTTCTCCTGTAGTCTTTGCTTATTCAACATTCTCTTATAACCTTGTTTCCTCCCATTGGACTTTGCTTTAATCTCATCTTCACCGTGTTCCCTTACACATTCCTTCATTCCTCTTTATTCTTTTTAAATTCTTTGAGCCCAAATTCTTTTCCTCACCCATTCTGCCTCTTATTCCATTCTCACCTTCTCCTTTATCTTCTTCGTCACCTCTTTCATCCTATCTATGATGCTACCATTTTTTATACTCATTCTTCATCTTCTCCCTGGATTATGTCCTTTCTTACCCCCTTCTTTTTTCTAGAGTGTTCTTTTTACGACGCTATCATCAGGATATGTTCAGGGCCTATTTTATAACCTGTCTTGCATTCCTCTGGTCACCCTTCACCTCTCTAAACCATATCGCTAATTCTTTATCCCTCTGCTCTCGCCTTTCTGTTATTTAGTTCAGTGCTTTTTTTGCATGCCATCACTACCTCTTGCCTTGTTTCTCTACAGATTTTCTCATTATACCCTTCCTACCTCCTCTCTTCCTATTTACTATTGTTCCTTGCCTTTAGCTCCTTACTGCCTGCTTGACCCCTTTTTATTTATCTTTTCTCCTCACTCTGTCACCTGGCATTTTCTCGTGATTCCTTTCCCTTCTGTTCAGTTCCCTAGTTTTTATTCCTTCTCCTTCTTATTTTCTTATTTTATCCACTATTCTTTCTTCGCTTCTCCGGCATTCATCGTCCGATCAACCTTTCCTAAACTCTTCCTACTTTCTTTTAGTCTCAATTCCTCCCGTACCTCATCAACCAATTTTTTTTAGTTTTGCAAGCAGCATGTCTACTCCTTCTTTTTCCTTACTCTTAACCACCTTGCCTACCTCACTGCTCACTTCCAATTTGACCATTAGTTTCTGTATCCACTTTCTTGCAGAATGCATTTCTCAGAATGCATTCTATCACGGTTTCGAGTTCCTCATAAATACCTCTCTCCTTGAATTGCATAACTCTCCTCCTCAATTCTTAGTCAAAGCATTCTGTTCAACCTTCATCAACGCTAGCTCCTTTCATTGTTACTCCAGCCAACATTCTATTAGTTTTCCTTCCTCCTTCTCCTTCTTTTCTCCTGCAAACGCTACTACCGCTTCCCACATTGTGTCTACTCTGATTCTTTCCATCATTACTCCGTTCGTTTCCCGGCTTTCTTTCTCTGGTGCTTTTTTCTACCATGGGGCCCTTCCCTACTCCATGCTATCCTTCCCTCTTCCTTCTGAGTTTTACTTACTCGTTTTTTGCATCCCCATACACATCCTTTTGGTCGAATTCTTTCCAAGCCTTTCGGATCCATCTCATCCACTCGTGTGTCCCAAATCTTCATCTTCCCATTCATTTGTATCCTATATCTTCCTATGCTGATCGGCGCCTTCACTTCTTCTCTTTTCTCATTTATAAATTCCAATCCTCTTCCTCTCATTACTGCCCTCTCAGCTTCCTTCATATAGCTCTTATGCTCCTTCCGCTTTTCCACATTAAAAATTCTCTTGTAGTATTTTTTCTCATATTACACTTCCCTTTGTATATGCCTCATTTCCTCTATTTTTCTACTCCATTCCCTCTTTGCCTCTCTCAGATTTCTTTCTCTATCATTCTCTTCTCATCCACTTTCTCTCTTCTTCTGATCCCACCTCTTCCTTTATCTTTCCGAACAACCCTCCCATTTTATTCTTTTCTGTCCCATCCTTCCTTTATGAACCTTAAAGATCCTCATTCTTCATCTGCGCTCTCCCTTCATCTGACCTTTTCAGCGTCAAATGTCTACCGTCCTTCCTTTTCCTCCTTCCTCCTTTTCTCGAGTGCACTGAAGGGCTTTACCTCCTAATGTCCCTAACACCAGGGAATGTTCAGAACCTATTTAATTACCTATGTCCATTCCAACCATCAGCTTTGTTATTTTTTTCGTGCTAGAATGTACATTATCGCGGTTTTTCCTCAACCTCTGAACGTCACAATGCCCTCCTTCTCCTTTTTCTTATTGACACTACAAATGGACTATCTGGTCTTTCCTATTCGGTTTAGTGGGTAATTTTTCCGATCTGTTCGTTTATTTTTAAAATTCCTCATCAATGCCCCCTTTTCTTCATTTCGCCCTTCTTGTTGATATCCAGTTCAGGCATCCGAGTCACCTCTTTACGAAACTTTTCTTGCTCCTCCCTCCATTCAATTCCTTATAAACCTCCTCTCTATTATCCATCCACATTATCTTCTAGCGCTCTCATGCTCTCCTCTATTGGTTCGTTGCTCCTCATTTGCATACTTTTTCTTCTACAACCTGCACCTCTTTTTTCTCTCGTTTTTCACATCCTCTCACTTGATTTTCTACTCTTTCTGGTTCTAAATTATATGTTAGAAGGTAAACTTGGAAATATTTTTAGGCATCTCTTCTCGTTTGCAGAAACTATAACGGTTTGGTTGGGAAGACTGATGAAATCAGTGCCTGGAAAGGATCCATCATTTTTCCAATACGTTTATTGAACCGTCCGGTGACACGTGAGCCACTCTTATCATCGTTTTGCTCTATAGGTTGACAGACGTATGATTTAACATTTACTTGGATACCGCTATTGATTTTCGCAAGAATTTTTGTTATCGGCTCGCTATATCTTCGGAAGACTCATACGTTACCCAAAACATAAAACTAAAAAATTATAGCACGAAACGAAACACATTCTTATAGTCTTTCCTTTTTTAACCCTTGTTCGTTCTTCATCAACTCTTCTAACTTTTTATATTCACTTCCTCTATATTTTTAATGATCCCTTCAAATCTTAAATTTGGATATCATTCTCTTTTCAACGCAATCTCTCCTCTCCCATATGGACACGCTTCTTTTTCTTTCTTCATATCCTTTAGCTCTTTCTACCTTTTCTGTTTTTATTTCCCTTAGTCTCTTCTATCCTCTAATTATTATATCACTATTTTGTCATCCTCACGTGTCTACCTTTTCTCTCTACTTTCCTCTACTAATTGCACTTCTCTATCTCTACCTGCCTTCTTCTCTTTTAATCTTTTCATCCCTTCCTATCCTGCAATTCACATGTGATTCTCTTATCATCCTTGTCCTTCTTCATTTCTTCTTTCGGAATGATTTCATACATGCTTCTATAAACCCGCTTGCACATTCTTCTTCTTCAACTCAGCTAGCCCTTCCTATTCTTTCTGTCTTCATTTTCCTTAGTTCCTCCTATCCTCCAATTTTCATGTTACTCTTTTGTCATCCCTATGTGTCTACTGTCCTTTCTTACAAGCATTTCATTCATGCTCGTATGTACACACTTCCTCATGCTGCTATTTTACCTTCTCTAGCTGTTTGTACCTCCTTCTTTTTGTAATCTTTTTATTCTTGCCCATCCTGCAATTTACAAATTATTCTCTCGCCATCTTCATTTTTCTTCCTTTCCCTGCTTGGGATGATTTCATACATGCTTCAATATACCCTCTTCCTTATTCTTCTTCTTCAACTCAACTAGCTCTTCCTATCTCACCTTTCTTCATTTTCCCTAGTTCCTCCTACCTCAAATATTTAATATAATTTTCTCGTCATTCTCAACTCTCCTCCTTTCTAATGATTTGATCAGATAGTATATGATTCTATGCACACACTTCCTAATTTTTCTTGTTCAACTGCTCTTGTTCTTTCTACCTTCTTCGTCCTTGTTTAATCCAGTCCTTTCTACCTTGTAATTCTTATATAATTCTTACGTCATCGTCATTCCTCATTTATCTCTCTTTTAGTAAGGTACTTCTTTGTGACCCTCATTTTCATTTTGGATTATCTTGAAACAATTTTTTTCCTCTAAGAACAAGTGACCTTGTTATTCCGAAACCGAAAAATGCATCAGATTTTCAACATCTTTCAAGACGCGCGGGTCGTACTCATTACCGGTTATTGATTGTTTTTTGTCATTTCTTTTCAACATTGCCAACATGTATTGTATGACGCCCAATTTGCGTTATTATTACCTCAATTCTACATATATTTCAAAAAATATAAATATATGAACATTGGTGAACATACTGAAGTACATTTATGCATCGAAATCGCTCGTTTAGAGCAATGAGGTGAAAGGTGATCATGAAAATATGGTATTTGATTTAATACGTTAAATTTGTTAACAATTATTATAAACAAATGCATGATTTGAACAGTTTCAGGCAGAAACGAACTGATTCTTCTTCCGATTGTCTTCGAATCTCATTGCCTGTGATCCACTGTGATGTACTTTTTCATATTATATAATTTGTCAAATTTATCGACAACTATTATAAACAAATATACGATTTGAACAGTTTTAGGCAGAATCGAAACGAATTTTTTTCAAGATGCCTTTGAATATCATTGCCTGTGAAGCTCATTGATTTTTTCCGACATAAAATATCATTCAATATTTTTATAAACGAATGATTCGAAAAAATGCCCATTATTGAAATCGCGAGCACTTCAAAGCAGAATAAGTCGTCCCTCAAATGAGAACTGCAATGGTGAAATTTCCATGAATCGTGGAATCCCCAAGCAGTAAGATTTTTGTGATAATTTTACGCTTCAGCTTAGACCCACTGAAAAAAACGGCTGCAGAGTTTTTAATATACGTAAATAAATTATAAAATCAGAACGTTTTTGAAAGTCATCTCATCCTTGTGAAGTTGTACCCCGAACCTCTTGTTAGAACTCTTGGAACTGTAAAAATTGACAAAACTTAAAATTTTTGGTCTATTTCTAATGTGCTATACTCCTAACAATTTTTTTTTAAACGTGTCATGAAATTTCTTTGTAGAACTCTCTGTAGAGAAATTATAACTCTGATCTGGACTCTTGGAACTGCCGAAATTTGAAAACTCAAAATTTTTGTCCATTTTCAAAGTGCTGTAGTTCTTTCAATTTTCATTCTATTAAAAAGTGCGGTAACTCTTTGTTGTAGAACTCTCTTTGGCGAAACCAGAACTCTAATCAGAACTCTTGGAACTGCCAAAATTTGAAAACCTAAAATTTTTGGTCTATTTCTAATGTGCTGTACTCCTAACAATTTTTTTTTCTTTTTTTAAACGTGTCATAACATTTTTTTGTAGAACTCTCTGTGGAGAAATCAGAACTCTGATCAGAACTCTTGGAACTGCCAGAATTCCAAAACTCAAAATTTTTGTCCATTTTCGAAGTGCTGTAGCTCCTCCAATTTTCATTCTATTGAAAAGTGCCATAACCGTTTATTGTAGTACTTTCCTTGGGGAAACCAGAACTCTAATCAGAACTCTTTGGACTGCTAAAAATTTCACTATTTGAAGATTCAGCCATATTTTGTAATTTGTAAGTATCACAACTTTGAGATTTTTGAGTTTTTTGAAATTCTGTTTTCTGAGAACTCCAGAACTCTTGAGAAACTAAAAGATTATGCAAAAAAGAAAAAAATCCTGAAAAGTGGGAGGGCTGGCTTTTTTTTTTTAGTGTATTTTTCATGAAATTGGGCATAACTATTTCCGAAAACTATCAGGAACTCTAGAACTATCATTATTGTATTCAGAACTCTTGAAAAAAGTAAGTTTTTCGAAAGTGGGAGGGAGCGTGGAAATGGCCCCCGTTTTTTTAAAAGTCGTTTTTTGACTCCCTTAAGGTCAGAATTATTGGTAAAAATATCAAGAACTCTGGAACTATTAGAGAGAAACTCAGAACTCTAAAATTTTCTTTGAACTTTCAATAGTGGGGGTACAACTTCACAGGGATAGTAAGCCTTGTAAGCTGTTGATCTTACAATCAAAACAAATTAATTCAGAGTTGGGCAAAATAATTTTATAATGAAAAAAAACATTTTAGCATACTTTGAAGCATTCCGGCTGGAAAGAAGAATTTTTAACCAGAATAAATGAAATAGTATTCAGACAAATGAGTTGCTATTTCACCAAGTAAATGAATATCATACTATATATAAATGAGTCTTCAAATAAACTCAAGTTGAATTTCCATAAGTAAGTGAATTGCCAACGAAAAATTCAATAGTTATTATTAACAGAAAAAAGTTTCCAATTTCAAATCCAAAACAGTTTGAGTGATGAAAAATGACGAATTTTCAAGAAGATGGTTAACTCCTCTATCAAACGAGATAGCGAAATTCACATAACATGTTGAAAATCTCCTATTTTGGTTACAAAACTTATCTCCTGATATGACGATTCATCTTTTTGTTTGAACATTCGACTACTTGACAGAAAGTTTAAGTAATTGATAAGACATCAGTTTTTATTTTTTTAAATATTTTGCATTCTATTCAGAAATTTTTATTGTTGGTCGCAAATTTATCCATTTTGTTGTAAATTCAACTGTTTAGACAATAATTCACCTTCTTTCCTTTAACCTTCAACTATTTTAGTAGGAATTTCTGACATTTAGCTAAAAACTCAATTTTTTCTAGAAAATTCAACTACTTGGTCAAATTTTTACTTAATCCGTCAAAGATTCGTTATTTTTTTATAAAAACGACAATTATCTCTCTTTATACGTTGACATATAAATGCAACAAATAAAATTGGAAATTCTATAGTTCCAGAACGTCTATAATTTTGAATTATTCAACTTTTGAGAAATTTTTTTTCGAAATTGTTCAGCTATAAAAGCTTGAGTATAAAATATGTAATTGTAATTACTTCACATTCTAAATTTTCCCATCCTGAAAAAAAAACTCTAAAACTTTTAATTGAGAATTATTCCACTACAAACTCCTTTGAATAAGAAAACTTCCTATTCCTTGAATCTGAAATCATTCAGTTTTGAGAGCTTCTTATCGGATATTTTTCAAATTGAAATAGGAAATTATGAATTCATCCACTTTGAATCTGAAATAATCCATTCATGAACATTTCCATATGAAGATATTTTTCAGAATGTTAAAACCTAAAGTTGATTCCAAACACTATTGTTCTATTTTCAAATTTAGAATTCGAGATTGTATAATTCAATTTGAAAACATCAATTATCTTCAACTGAAAGCCGCATTTGTAATTGCAGTATTCCAGAATCATATTTGAAAGAAAGGATAAATAGAAATCATAACTATTTGAAGAGGAATCATTCTCATTACAAAAAGTTTCACAATTCATAAATTCTAGATTTGCAAAAGGACAATAGGATGAATGGAAATCATTCATCATTTCTGTATGAATTCCAAGATAAAAACAATGCAAAATTTATGAAAATTTTGAAAGTTAACAATTTTTAGTTCAGGACTGGAAAATGCTATAATGACCATATCTTGTCTCGTTTTTACACGAATCAAGATTCTCAATTTTGATGTTGTTTTCCACTATTGAAACAAATACTATGCATCCAAGAAAAAAATTGTTCCGGAGAAATTCGAAGAATTCATTGATTCAAGATTTTTCTCGAAGAATTTCAAAAATGAGTAATTGAACAATATTCCCTTCTACACATATGTGTTTCTAGGTCTCAAATGATTGAATAAACTGATTTAGAAATCGGGATTAAAAGAAAAGTATCTCGGAAAACCAGTTTATGCATTGGCTATTCAGATTTGTAGATTATTATTATCTATTTTTATAAACTCTGCTCAAGCATTTTTCAACAAGTGAATCATATTTTGATTGACTGTACCAGATAAGTGACGAAATCTGAGGAAAGTTATTAGTATTCCGAAAATTAAATTCTGGATCTTCATAATTTCAACATCTTTCATAAAATCTCATGACTTTCATTGGTTCACTAAAATGAAGTTATAAGCCCATGAAAATAAATAGCATAATAAATTGATTAAATTAAGATGTTGAGTGTAACTTTCTTTTAGCTTCTTATCACATCAATTCCAGATAAAGTAATTACATTGCTTGGATAATAAATAAAAACTGGAAAAGAACCGGTACTCTTTGATATCTGTTGACTCATAAATAGGAATAGAACCACACAGTAGGGAGCCGCTGAAAACCTCTTATTTGTCGTCAATCGTGTGAAAGCTTCTTACTACTGTTTTTTGGTATTTGAAATTCTTGAGAGAAAAAAAACTAAATTTTTTCAAAGTCTCATTATGAATAATGAGTAAGGATTTTGGTAAGGGATAGCAGAGAAGATAGAAGAAAAGAACGTAAATTCTTAAAAGGTTTCTGAAAATTATTATAAATGTTCAACAGCGAGCAAAAGAATTGCATTAGAAACTATTTGGATAATAGGAAAAATAGGAATAAATTATTATTGAATTGATGAATTTGCAATTCTTATAATAATAATAATTTCCAATCTCTAGACCTATTTTTTAGACCTTTTTTATGGTTGAAATTCAACTGGTTCGTATGGAATTTGCAGGCTCAGTTTTATAATTCTAAAATTTGTTTGATTTTCTTTTCTAGTTTTCTAGTTCTCTAGTTCTCTAATTTGACTGGTTCGCTTAAAAGTAATTTTATTAGTTAAAAATTAATCATTTCAGTTTTAAATCAATCTTCTTTGGTTCGAAATTTTGATGTTCAGTTGAAAAATCCATTATTTTATAGAAAACGCAACGATACCATTTGAAAATCATACTTATTTGGTAAAGCAATCCACTCATTGTTTAAAATTCGCCCTTTTGGCCTAAAAATTTTATTGTTTGATTTGCAGTTTTGGTTGAATTTTTTGGGTATAAGTTCAAAAGTTTTGTTGAAAAATAATTTTTTCTTGGTTTTTGAATCAACTCATTTGTAAAAAATAACTGGAAAATCTTTTGTGCTAGAAATCTAACTCTTTTGTTTTAAGATTCGATTATTTACTTTTCGACATAATTTCTTTTGGGGTACAAACTGCACACTTCATCAAAAGTTTATCTTTTTCAAAAAAAACTTATTCGAACAGTTTTCGAATGAAAATCGCTGATAATAATTAGAAACTTTTGCTTTTATAGTTTAAAAGTGAAACATTTTGTTGGCATTTTCAGTCGTTTGATGAAAATTCATCTCCCACGAAAAATTTATCATTTTGTTTGAAAATTGAAACAAAGAAAAATTATTTGCAATGTGGAATTGTTGAAAAGAAAAGGTTCGTATTTTCAAATTCGAGTTTATGTTTTTACAAAGGAAGATTTTTTGGTCAAAATTAAGAAAGAATCCAGACGAATTGTTACATTTTGAATTTCACACCAATAAAGTTTCTCTAGTCGGGAGTGGAAGAAATGTAACAAAATTCTTACATTTTGAAACGAAAAAAGCGAATTTTCTCTAAACTTGTTCAGTTTCTATTCAAATATGAATGATCTTCTCACATCATTGTTGAATCTCGCACAAAATGATTGAATTTACAACTAGGCTTTCAAATTTTTAACAAAGGAAGATTTTCCCACTAAAATCATGACATTTCAACTAAAAAAAAAAATCAGTTAAACTTCGAACCAGGAAAAGATGACTTTTTAGAATGATTGTTTGATTTGCAGAAAGAATGATTCAATAATTTCGAACTTGAAAATAGAATTTTTAGCCCAAAAAAATTAATTTTCAGATAAAATGAATTTTATGCAGACTAGATCAAAAAGAATTATTTCGAACATATTTGTTAAATTTTTTACCAAACAATCAATATTCTCAGCCAAAAGATGAATTTCTAAGAAGAACACGGAATCCCCTACTTGCAGAATGGATTTCCAGCAAATAAGTGGAAAATTCAATCAAATGTTCAAACATTGAACTAAAAAAGAAGAATATTCAAATAATAAGATCGGTTTGCAATGAAATTCAACAGAATTGTCACATTTCATGAGCTAAAAAGGCGAATTACACATAAATTAGTTAAAATTTGAACCATAAATGAATGATCCTTCAACCTAATTGTTGATTAATTTGGGCTGGAAATTATTCAAAACAAATAATGATCCTCTATCCCTTGTCCTTGCATAAACATCTCCTCCCATCAGAAGTTTAATTCCATTTCATTTTCTCCTATAAAATATTTTCTTTCCTTAAATTTCTCCAGCATATAACCGTTTATATATGCTTCTACTATATTCCATCTCTCTTCCATCGCCCTTTCCTCTTCTACAAATAATCCTTCTATTTCTTTATTCTTCACTTTCCTAGTCTCCTATTTTACCCATTCCTTTCTTATTATCATTACCATTCCTTCAATCGCTCTGACTTCCCTATTCGTCTTTTGCATTTTGAATCTGCTAACTGTAACCTTTTGGTAACCTCCTCTTCCCATCTTTTTCATATAACCACGTTTCCATCATCACCACCACCTACCACTATCCCAAACTTCTCATGAATTTTCTATCTTTCCTCTCCAATACTACTACAATCCAGTAGAATATTCTCCATTCATCCCCTCCTTTCATCCTCTTTTTTGTTTTTTTCTCCTACTTCTTATTACCCCCTCTTCCCTTCCTTTTTCTTTCAGTCCCCTGACACCACGCTTTCTACTAACTCTTCTGTCTCTTCATCCAAACTCCACCACATATCTTGTATCTCTATTTCCTTATACTCTACTCATGTTTCCTTTCCTTTCCTTTTCTCCCCTCCCGCTATTCTCCTCAACGTATACTACATATTCCTTTGTTCCCATGTCGGATCATCTTCTATTTTCTTTTTTCTCCTTAACATTTCCTTATCATTGTTTTCACTTTCCCTATACGTAGTTTCTATTTTGACTATTCTGCGTTCTAACACTTCTACCTTTTTCTCAGACTTCTCCAGATTCTTTAGCTCTCATTCTTCTTCCCATGTCTATCTTTTACCGAAGGATGTGCTCCCTACATTTTTTTTAGCTTCTCCTCTTTCATCTCTACTACTCTTCCTCTCTTACCTCTCCCTCTTCTTAACATATCTCTCTATCGAACCTTCCTTCTTCATTAAACCAGATCAAAATTCAAATACAAAATAAAATTCAAAGACAAGATACTTAATAAAAAAGGGGAGAAATTGTTGAAGTGCTTAGAGGAGATGACATGTTTTTATCTTGAACTAGGACGTAGAATAGGATGAGGATAGTAAATGAACTCGACAGTTGGTGTGAAGGAAATGGTCATTGACAATGTGCTAGTGGACGAGGAGGTAACAGAGAAGGTGAAGAAACTATGTAGAACTAGGTTTTCATATGGATTCTGATCACTTTCCAATAATGCTGACATCAGAGGGTTGTAAAGAATGGTTATAAAGATAAGGGTAGGGAAGAATTAGAGAGAAGAAAAACCGGTAAAAAAGAATGTTCAATGGAAGTGAAAGAGGAATTAGAGGAAAACATGAGGATGTGAAAATTGGAGAAGGCAATGTAGATAAAGAGTTAGAAAGAAGAATAGAAGGGGTTGCAAATGGATGGAATCAGGAATGTAAAGAGGAGGAGGAGGAAGTAAAAAAGGACTAAGAAGATGGAGAAGAGGGAAAGTAGTCGATAATAATATAGAAGAAGAAAGAAGGAGCAGCCATCTTGCATCCGTCTCATGCAACCATCTTGTACGTGCTTTTATACCTATGCTACCGACTGCGAAACTCTGCATTTTCTTTCCTTACACTCCTTAATATACTAAGATGTGTGGACAGAAAAAAGGGAAGGGAAATGGAAGGTTCGAAGAGGAGGAGGAAAAGGCTTGAATGCATGAAGAGGTCTGGAAAGTAGTAAATAAGGAAGAAAAAAGGGGAAAAGGGCAAACCAGGATATTGAGAAGATAGAATAGAGAAAGTATTATACGAGTTAGATAGGAAGGGTAGAGAATGAAATAAGAAAAAGAGGGAAGGGGGTAGGAAAGAGGAGAGAAAAAGAACAAATAAATAAGAAATAATCAATGTGTCGGGAATAATGAAGGAAAGGAAATCTTCTGGTTTAGATGGAATTTTAGATGAAATCTCGGAATATTGGGAGAATGAACTAAAGGTATGGGTAGAGGGTATGAACGCCTGAAGAAAAGCTAAGAGAAGGTCAGGGAGGGGAGTTAGCAAAAGAATATTTGAAGGGAGTAGAGAAAAGAAGAGGGAGGGTAATCGCATTAACAAAGTGGGGAGAAGAAAGAAGAGAGTTCTTTAAGGATAGAGATATGAGAGATGGGATTGGAGCAACCTTTGAAGAAGTGGAGGGAGAAAATTGGGAAAGACGATTATTAGAATAATGAATGCTATAAGATAGTAAAAAAATCTGCCCGCTGCGCGGGCACATTCATAGCATTCTCACTCGATAGCTCTCGAGAGCTATCGAGTTTACAAATATTTTTTAATTATTTTGTGCGATCGAAAACGGAATTCTCGATTTTTGAGAAAATTCAAAAAGTCGTATTCACTGTATTGTAGGGCTTACAAGAAGAAACGTTTTTTCTTTCTGACTCTCTTTCCAATCTTGCGTTATTTGGCTGAAAATTATCATTTTCTTTCACTATTTTGGATTTTGAAAATGCCAGCACTCTGGCAATTTCGCTTTTAACAAAAAAAGTCATGAATATAAATTGTTTCATTTTTTACTTACTACAAGAAACCGTACTTATAATTTTTTGGTCTTGGAAAAAAAAGTCCAAAAAAATTCTCAAAATGTTCCTCCTCTTTCATTTTTTATCCAAAATAGCTGGTTGACGAACTCAGGCTGTCTTTTTGGTCCCTCGAAATGTGTGCCAAAGGGCAATCAAATCCGATCATTCCTTCGAAAGTTGTCGAGTACACAGATTACAGACTACAGACTACAGACACGCATACAGTAGACAGACAGTTGCCTTCGTAAAAACCATTTTTTCGGACTCAGGGGGTCTCAAAACGTGGAGATTCCATCAAATCCGCGAAAGTCAATTCTCACATGAAACCAACACCTTCTCATTCAGAATGAGAATGTAAAAATGAAGACAACTGAAGTTTTTGGAAAAGGGGTAGGGGGTGGAGAAGATAGACAAGAATAGCAAGATTCAGATACATTCAAGAAAATACATTTGTTTTATTTAGAATTATTCTTTTTTTGATTGAAATCCTAAAACTTAATTGAAATTTCATTCTCTATTAGTTGAGAAACCTTCTTTGGTTGAACATTCAATACTATGTCAAGAATTGGAGTGATAATGAAGTTTTTTTTTGGTTACATATGTTTGAACAGAAGCGCAACGAGGCTACAACGTTGATTACATTTATCTCACCAAAGCTGTGGCTCCCTAAATGGTGTAGGGAACTGGGATTTAGGGAGGGTTCTCCCCTCCAAACATAAGGCAGTTAAAGGATTTAATTCAATTGGGAAGGGGTGCCTACTGTATAGCCGAATTTAACGCCGCTGCTAGTTTCGCGATTTCGAATGAACCACAGCGATCAGCATTTTGACTCCAAATTCACTATTCACAATCAGCGAAAAAGTGCAGCGAAACAAACAAACGAACCAATCCAATGTGAATCATGGAAAAGAACAATTCTATCCCAAACAATGCAAAATTTTATGGATAATTTCCTTTTTTTTCATATCATTTCTCTAAAGGCTTCACGTAACGTCCATTCCTTAACATTCCTTAACTCCTCCATTCTTTGTCCTTGACACATTTAGATTTTTTACTTCCTTTATTCTTCCTTCTCCACTTTCCTTTTTACTCCCAAGCAACCATCTTTTACGTGCTTTTATATCTATGCCTACTCCGATACTCTGCATTTTCTCTCCTTACACTCCTCCCGACTACTCCTTTAAGTCTCTCCCCGGAGAGAGAGTGGAATCTTGCTATTTTTGTCTACCTCTTCTTTTCTTATTGTGTCCTCAAGCATTCTTGCAATCTCAGTTTCACATTTTCAACTAAAAAAGAGCGATCACCATTTTGACCTATAATTTATCATCCGTTATTTGCTCATCGGAGGGTGCAACGGAACGAACAAATGCATTAGGCCATAGTGGGTGGTGACAAAGATACCAATTTCAATTCAAAGAACACAAAATTTCAAGATAACTTTCTTTTTCATATTTTTCCTTCAAAGGATTCACATGACGTCCATTCCTCTACAGCTTTATCGTTATTTATGAAATTTCTTCTAGCTTATTCTACATTCTTCACGTTTTCCCTTTATTTTTATCTCCATCTTTACTTTCTGTATATCCTTATTTGTTTTATTCTGTTTCGACTCTCCATTGTCAGTGTTATGGAAAAGTGATTCGATCATATGTATTATCCTACTTTCAGTTTCTTGACCTTTTCTCTCACCCCGTGGTCTATTATAACATAGTCAATTGCTGCCTCCCCCGTACCACCTGAGCATTTTTCCTTCCACACATTACCATCTAAATTCCTGTTGAAGATAAAATATCCCATACCTCGAAGTTCCTTAGCCTCCCCTTCTTTCTGCATAAGCCTTATTTCTTCTTTATCCTCTTTTACAAGGTCTCTGATCTCCTCAGATTCTTCCTACAGATCTCGGTTTACACACACCTCGACTATCTTCTGACTCTCATTTTTCATTTATACCTCTTCTTCTTTGAATACTTCCCTTCCTGCTTCTTTTCCTACCATATAATTGTATTCCTTTACAATCATTATTCCTTCCATTTCTCTGAATTTCTTATGTTTCTCTATGCATTCTGAACCTCCAATCTGTAACCCCTTGAAAACCGTTTCCTTAAGCACACCGATCCCTTCCCATCTAGCTACTTTCACACTTTTACAACCTCTTGTTATCATTAATTCCTCAGAGATGATCCTTTCGTTGTTATCCTGGTAGATTTCAGTAGCAAGTCCTTTTTGTCCTCCTATCATTCCAAGTCCCTTCTTGTTTTCCACCATTTTCCGTTTTGTTATCTCTAATTCCTTTTGCCCCTAGCCTGAACCCTTTCTTGACCGTATTCTCTAATAGTCTTTTTACTATTCCTATTACTATTCCCATCACTCTGTTCACACTCCTTTCTCCCAAATTCACCATCGGCATCTTCTTCCCAAATTATACAATCCACTCTTCTAATAACACAGCCACACAAAAACAAACCGGTTTTCGGATCTAGAGGTCAGACCATGTGGACTATATGGTTTTGCGGTAGCTGAATCCGGGTCCGAAGCCGATTTTACCCCATCACATCAGGTTTTCGAAATAACCTCAAAAAGGCTCCAGGGACACTCTAAAATCAAAAGTAATGGTGGCCGGACTGCTGGACCGTACTATATGTTTTTTGGGACGCTGAAACCCAATTCGAAGTTCATTTTATTTCATCACGTCAGGTTTCCGAGATAATCTCATTTTTAGATGTTATATCAGGAACCTGAAGTAATGGGGTA
>WSXT02142464.1:0-10452 GCA_011762715.2 Neuroterus valhalla
TATATTTTCTTCGAGGAGCCAGACGCTTCGAAGACTCGATTCGAAACACATGACATTAACGGTTTCCTTATTGCGCCTTTTAAATTGCACTTGAATTTTATTTGGATGAATTGTTTCATGAGTTTTTTCAGGACTAACCTTGGTCACCGAATCGACCAAACTGCAGGAGACTGTGCCCTTCTCAGTGTTACTTAACCAAGAATAACTCGTTTCGTTCCGGCTTTATTTGTTTCTACCTCTCTCCTCTTGTACCTTTCTCTACATGACTGATGTTTGGTGGTGACTGACTTTATGGATCGATGTACCACTGTATAACGGATTAGCCCTTTGTATGGACATGACTCTAATTTCGGAACATTTTCTCGCTTGGAGTTAGTGCTTGGTAGGATTATTTACACAATGAATTATACAAAATATAATATAGCCTCGGATGACAGGACTGTCGCTTTTATTAACGGACCGCGTGCCCCCGAAAAAGTTTCAGATGCTGAATGAAGATTAGGTGTGTGGAATGCCAGAGATCTGAATGATCTGAAGGAAAAGGATTTGCGGGATACGATGCGCGTAAGAAAGCTTGATATTTTGTGCGTACCGAAAACAAAGAAAAAGGGATAATAGGTTAATAAGGTAGGGAACGGTCTCAAACTCTGGTCAGGGATGGATGATGAATCACACGCTAGCTGAGGAATAGGTCTAATTGATATAAATGAGAGAGCAAAAGAACATGTCAAATTGTATAATTGTGTATCTCCTAAGTTATCATGGGCTAGAATGAAAGTTTGAATCAGAAGAATGTTTAGTGTAGCATGCTATGCTCCTGTTGATGGTGAGAGTGAAGAGGCAAAAGACATCTTCTGGGACTCGTTGAATGATGTAATAAAAACATGTGATTCAAGCGAAAGAATAATATTACTCGGAGAGATGAATGGTTGGATTGGTGTGCACCGCGAGGGTACTGACAGATTACTTGGTCATTTCGAAGACCCAAAAACAAATGGCATTGAGGATAAGTTGATCTGTTTATGCTTAGAAAAGAGTTTGTTCATTACAAACACTTGGTTCAGGCATAAAACGATACACATGTATACTTGGTGCAGAGGCAAAAGCCATAGCATAATCGACTTTGTTGTAGCGGATGAAAGACTGAGAGGACATGTAAAAGATACAAGGGCTATGAGGGATTCTGAATGCGGATGACATCACTATCTTATAGTTTCAAAAATTAATCTAGGTCAAGGATGGAGAAGAAAAATTATTAAAAAGTCCAAACTGACGCGAGTCAGAATAGAGAATATGCAAAAACCAGAAGTACAAATAATATATCGTAAAAAGCTGGATAATATTCAGGGCATGACGAAGATAATTCGAAGAAAGAATAAGGCGACGAGAATGTAGAGGGTGCTTGAATAATACTGCGGAATGGAATCTTTGAGGATGCTTCGAAAGTGTGTGGTACAGCGATTGTAGGAAGAAAGTCTGAAGACGCGTGGTGGAAAGATGAAATACGCGTCGCAGTCAACGAGAAAAAAGAAGCGTACTTGAGAATTGTGAATACTAGAGGTCTTAGCGATAGGGAAAAGACTATGGTCATACATGACTATAGGGATAAAAAAAGGAAAGCAAATATACTAGTAAAAAAAAGCAAGGATGAAATCAGAACGGAAGAAGATACGAAAACGCAACATGATTTTGAAGGGAATAAGAAACTATTTTGAAAATGGGTTAAGAAGACTAGAAAATGGAATACTAGCACTGTGGTAGTCGGAATAAAGAATGCTGACGGCGAAATGGTATGGGATTCGGACAAAGTTGCGGGGTTTCTTCAAGAAGCGGTATGAAGGTGAAGTCGCGGAGCATGATAGCAGTGACACTGACACAGATACATTAGACGATTTCGATGTAGGTGGCGGAAGCAGAATCGGCATCGACGAGATTATTTCCGTAATCAAAAAACTAAAGAATGGTAAGACTGCCGGTTTGGATGGTATTACCTCTGAAATGCTTAAGTTTGTTGGCGGATATTCGTTTTCGTGGTTGTGTGAATTTGTGAATATGTGTGCTCTAAATAGCAAAGTTCCGAGTGATTGGAGAAAAGCGATTATTGTCCCAATCTACAAGGGAAAGAGTGATCCAAGCGACTGCAATAATTATAGAGCAATTAGCCTTCTTAGTACTGTAGGAAAAATATTTACCAAAATACTTATCAATAAAGTCATAAAAGTAACAAAGGAATGGATTTGGGAAGTTCAATGTGAATTTATGCCAGAGAGATCATGTGTGGATCAGATATTTAGCTTGAGACAGATCACGGAAAAAACCTAAGAGTAAACAAAAAAGTTTCTGTGCATTTGTTGATCTGGAAGAAGCGATTGATATTAGGCAAGGCGTTAGGTAAGGATGCGTTATGTCCTCTTGGATATTTAATATATTCATGGGCCGAGGATTTGCAGAGGATGTTGGGCAGACTAGATACCAGCATGGAGAGCATGGGTCCTAACATTAACGTCAATAAAACAAAAATCATGGTGTTAGAATGTAAGGATGCAAAAACACATTGCGATATTACCCTGCATGGAGAGAGGATAGAGCAAGTTGATAATTTCGTGTATCTTGGAAGTTGATTGACTGCTGACAGGGAGATAGATGCAGAGATTTCCAGACGTACAAATGAGGGAAGAAAGATTATCGACAGTGTGCGCAGTATTACTAAAAGTAAAAATGTAACAAATAAAGATAAAATTTCTATATATAATTCTGTGCTAGCAACAACTGCCCTGTACGGTAGCGAGACCTGGACGTATCAAGAAAAAGACAAGAGTAAACTCAACGCTATTGGCGTGCAATTTCCGCGTAATATGTGCGGTAAAACGCTAATGGACAAAGTGAGTAATGAGTGGGTTCTCGAAGAATGTGGTGGAGAAGAAACGATGTTTGGAAAAAATGGAAAGAAATTTACTAAAATGGTTCGGTCACGTTGAGAGAATGGATGAGGAATAAATAACGGAGCAAGTGTATCTAGGTAGGGTGAGTGGTAGCGTACGCAGAGGCAGACCAAAGAAGGAATCAATAGAATGTGTGAACGAGACCCTTAAGAGGAGGAATATAAAGAGCCGTAGAAACACACGGCTCTGTATGAAAAGATGCATAGATGTGGAAGAAGCAAGAGATGAATGCCAGGATAGGAATGTTTGGAGAGCAATTGTATATAAGAAAGAGTTTGAAGCCCGAAACGAACGATTTTGAATACTAATTGGCCCGTGTAAGGATATCACTTAGTTAGTGGATCGATTTAATGGCTTTGCGAAACTTTTTGTACGGGGTGTTTGCTAGAGAGTTCAGGAAGCGACCCGTGTCGGAACGATGTTGCATAGGAGGAGTGTGACGTTTGGAAGCAGAAACAGGCTAGACTCACTTTTGCTGCATATTGTTTCAATCATACACATCCCTTAATTAAAATTTTCCATGTCAATCCCACTTTCCAAACTTTCCTCATCAATTCTCTATTTTCCAGTAGTACAGTGGGGCTGGAACCGAACAGGTTACGCTTACGCCAAAAGGGATTTCGCTTAATGGTATAATAATAATAATAACAGACTATCATAACAAGAAATGGGTACATATTTGGCAACAGAGACTACTGTAGCATGTTGCGTTTGTATTTCGAGAATAATCAGGAAGACAATCACGCTGCAGCTGCTTACAATGAGGAATATACAGGACGCGGGAATCCTGGTCGAAATATGGTACGCGAATTGATTGATCGACCAATACAACACGGCCAATTAATGCCGATATATGGGGATAGACGACCTCGTATGGCGAGAACCGTCGAAAATATTGAATCAATTGTGGATTTCTTCGATGAAGAAAGCACTGCCAGTACTCGGGATGCTGAAGGGGATTTAAGAGAAGTGAAATCAACTGTTCATAGAGTGTTGAAAGAAAAAGAAATACATCCATATCATTGTCAGAAGGTGCAATGTTTGCATGAAAATTATCCTGCCCAGCGTTTGAATTTTTGTCGAAACTTTATCAATAGGGCGGAAGCGGATTAGAACTACCCGAGGCGAGTACTCTGGACGGACAAAAGTTCGTTTACGAAAGATGGGATGTTCAATACCCATAACTAACACTCCTGGGCGGGCGAAAATCCTCATCCCACATGGGAAAAGTCGTTTCAAGAAAGTTGGACTCTTAATGTCTGGGCTGGTCTTCTTGATGATTTTTGCCAATTTTTTTTTTCATGATCAAGAATCCTCAGTAACTCATTTTACCCTGTAAATAAACATTTATTAGATTTACGACATTTCGAACTTATATTTTTTTTCTTGTAAATGTAAAAATTTCGAAAAATTACGATTATTATTATTTTGATTTTTTTAACAGTTTGCTAGCATGAAAATCTGAGATTTATAAACCAAAAATGAATGTCAATTGTTTCAGACAGGGACTGTTTATTTGCCACCTCGATTGAAAGGTGAGATTTATTTAGGATTCTCGCAGAACGAAGTGCCAGGTGAAATCTCCCAGCGGGTATTGATATTGATGATCTGCCCTCAACAAGAAGAAATATCATTTTTCAACATGACGGTGCACCAGCACATTTTCAGAGTACGTTTAATTAAATCAAATAATTAATTACTCAATCAAATGGATAAAATGATAATAATAAATAAATGACTTAATTAATTTGATTAATAAAATAATAATAATAGATGATTTGGCTTCCGTTTCCTAAGCCGGCAGAGGTTGCACGTGACTTTTGGAGTGCCATCTTTTTTTGTCTCGTGAACAGGGAACAATCGACTGAGTACGACGAGCGTATGGTGCGTGAAGAGGTTAGGAGTGAAAGTGCTAGTGTGAATGGAGGGAGAGGTGTGAATTGTGTGGAAGGATAAAAAACTTGGATTTCTTATCAGCGTGGGTTTGAGGTTAAGTTGTCGGAAGGGAAGAATCTAGGTTGACTGACAGGGTTGGAAGTGGTGGATAAGAAACTGGTAAATGAACGAGGCATGCACGTAAGAAAGGGTGTTCAGTACTGAGTAGAACGGAAACGGTGATTTCGTGTGTGATTTGGGTGTTTTTTAAGGTGAGGGAGGAAAGACAGGCAAGAGACGAAGAGAGGTGAGGAGAGTAGAGGCATCGAAATAGTCATGCGCAGTCCAGATTTGCGTAACAGACGGGATTCAGCGAGAAGTGAAAAGGCGGATGCGAAGAGAGACGGAGAGCGCGTAAAAAAGAGACAGGAGCTGAAGTCAGAGAGTGACGTCAGTGACAGTGCTAGTGCGGCCGATCTCTCTGAGGCAGCAGGACTGACCGTCCGTGAGTCGAGGAAGAAGCGCGGGAGGCCGTCAAATTTTGAACGACTAAATAGAGGAAGGGCTCAAAGTGAGGGGTCGAGTGAGCTTTACAGAAAGGTGTAAGCATCGGCTAGCACGAATAGCAGTGAGACAGAAAGAACGGGAGATGAGACAAAAATAGAGTAGAAGGAAATGACGAACCGGAAAAGGGTAACGAACCAAAAAAGGTAAAAACGAAGCGGAGGACGCCGGAAAGAAATAATGAGGGAGGAGAGATTTTCCCCAAAAAAGAAGCGCTGATAATTGGTGCAAGGGATTATAGGGAGGGATAGGATATGGGTAAACGGAGAGATGAGGATCTGGGACGAAGAGAAAAAAGTGTTTAAAATCTGTCAAACAAGCTAAGGGAGACAAATGGACGGAGAACGGCGAGGTCGGAGTCAAGGGAACGCGATGGGGTTTACGGAAGGAACAAAAATTGAGAAGAGATCAAGAAAAGGGGAGGGGGGGGGAGAGAAACGAAAGTAGTATTCTGGAATGTGTCGGGATTGAAAAACAAGGACTTAGGTTTCTGGGAGGGATTGTATAAATGGGACGCAGTAATGATGAGTGTGACATGGGCGGAGGAGAAAGATTGGAAAGGGATAGAAAGAAAGTTACCAAGCTGTTTTATGGCCCAGCAATCCGCTCAGTGTAGCCCAAACTCGTCAGGTAATAAAAATTTAAGACAGCTGTGCCTGCGAACTATGAAGAAAGTAAGGCTCTATTCGTGCTGCAAAAAAAATTATTTGTGAAAACGATTATGACCGTTGACTTGCTTTTAAAAAATTTTATTTCCGGCTTCACCTTTTATAGATTTGAATTTTTGCCTGTTTTTGGGCTGAAGCAAGCATAGAGTAATGATTATTCAAAACATGTGGTGCTTCGTACCAACCCAAAGCGGGCATTTCGAGATGATTTCATCAATGACTTTATTATTCTCGTAGGCCGAATTCAGCGTGACGAACACGAAACCTACTTGAGGTTAGGATGTGGTTTCACGGAGAACCAAGACACTTTCCAGAGAACTGGGTTCCTGTTAATTATTTTCTCAACTCATATTTACTCCTGGTCTCTTTCATTTGTATCTCATGTTCAACGTGAGACGAGGTGGGGGTTGGAAAACCACCCATCCAGTCAGATCAGAGTAGGCGCCGTTCCAGAGGAAGGCAGAGTCACTATCAAGCGGCCGAGGAACTCCGGATGAATTTGTGGATGAGATTCCCGCCATTTCAAGAATGTCCGGAGTCGATCATCCACTCAAGAATTTGCTTCAGCTGCAATGTATTATCCACTCGCGAATTCATTTCACTTGTAATGGATTTTTCACTTACGAGTTCATTTTACTCGTAATGGATTATCCAATTACGAATTTGTTTCCCTTCTTTTCGACCCATTGTATGTAACGGCATGCGGGAATGAATTGTAGATGGGGGCATGGAGATGGCCACCATAAGCGAGCATGCGTAGCGCCACCGAACCGCTCATGCTTTCATGTTTATGTGGTACGGAGTCGTTGCTTCCGCAGAATGGAAGTTCTTCCACCATGTATTCATTCGTTGTTCAGCATTCGATATCGCGTGGGAGGTGCGCTCAAAAGAAAAGAAAACGAGTAATAATTGAATCGATTTCGAAAAAAAACTGGATTAGGTCTGGGCGAGGATTCCTACGTGGCCGTCGGCGACTCCCTAGTGAGTACCTTACCATCACACTTGGTGTTGACTCGTCGAGATAACGTGCCGAAGTAGTAGGCAAAGCAATACGGGGGCGTCGGTCATTGCCCCGCCATGTCCGAACAATCTTAAAGTTAAAGTTAGTGTAGAGGCATTCTAATTTCACGGGCTCAGTCCACTCGGACTGGTGTAATATTTCAACACCTTAAAATGATCTGAAATTTAGTAAACTGTGGGAATTCCACGCGAGTCATATCGCAAGATGGCGGCAGGCTGGCCGTCCGGTCCCATTTTGTAGACCGGGTACATCGATGCGTTTAGTGGGATTTCCGTGGGGAACTTCGAGCGTCAGCATGAGCCACCTAAGTTAGTTTATCACGTGAGCAAGAAAATGTTCGATAGTAATAGACTCTCGGAATGAGGGGCAATCCACGAATCTACATCTGTAGTGTGTTTCTGGTTAGGTGCATACTTCTAATATCATCTAACTACGTCATGCTGAAGTGATACCTTCAGAGGAAGATGTAGAATCGTTAATAAGAAAAAAAATTGTGCTTGTTAATTATTCTTTCCTCTAATAATCTGGACTATTGTAAATTTAGGGTGAATTTTACTCCAAGTGAAGTTTAACCAGCGAGGCTTATTTTTGTTGCAGCGTAGTCTTTCACCTGAAATCGATGTAAACTCCATCTGTTGTTCTTATGTGAGCTGGTCAATTATTTCAACATTGATGGTGACTGTGAAATAGCCGAAGTGATCTGCAGTTTTTTTATAACACTTCTCCTAACTATGTAGATGCGTTCCTATTTCGACTTTGGATATGCTCTTCTTCTGGTGGATGAGTTCTAGAAAAAAACCTGATTTCGTCATCCTCAAGTTTCCTGACGTGCCCGGTTAACATGTTTATTGTTGCCTTTTCATAAGTACGCACAGTATTTGGTCATACGGCTTTGTGGCCTGTGGGCGAGCTATTTGATTTCACTAGGACATGGTCGGGGGGGGAAAGAGTATTCCGTTTTGACAACCGATCTGGACTGCTGAATAGGAAAAGTTCTGCGAGCATCGCCATATCTTTCTTCAGGAGAAGAAGAAAGAGATCTGCCAGAAGAAGAAGGAGAACCGTCAGAAGTAGAAGATTCGCTAGAAGATGATCTGACAGGAAATCGTAGGCAATGCAATATGCAATATTCGAATTTAGATGAAATTGAATAAATAATCTACTAGCAGATCTTTATAAACACAAAACATGATCAAAAAACCATAAATCAAGCAAAGGCTAATGGGGTTCCATAGGGTCCTTAAGGAACAATCTGGAGGCATGAAATGTACAACTTCAGAATTTGTCCATGCTAAAGGTCTTAATCGGAATTAAACGTGGAGATATCCAGACTTACAGTCTATAGAATGTCCTGTTCTACACAGTAAAAATCTTTCTCGGCCTATTTCTATTTCTAAAGTAATTTGCATGCCCTCAGAAGCAATGATTTTTCCAAATTCACCGAAATCGGGACAGTTTACCAGTGGAAGTGAATGGGACGGTGAAACATCTTCGCCAAAGTTATTTTCTCAAAATGAGCTCAGTGATTTAATAAGTGATCTCGATTTATCAAAACAAGGATCAGAACTGTTAGCCTCAAGATTGAAATTAAAAGTTTTGTTGCCACGAGCAGTAACAATTACAACATACAAAATGCGACAAAAGGATTTATTAAAATTTTTTAGTGAAAATGAAGGACTGGTATACTGTAATGATATTGCGAAGCTGCTTCTTGACATGGGTTTAAAAAAATAGACACCTACTGAGTTGTGGCTTTTTATTGATAGCTGTAAAAGAAGTTTAAAAAGCGTCTTACTACACAATAAAAATAAATTTGCATCAATTCAAATCGCCCATTCAAGAAAACTCAAAAAAGAATATGAAAATGTAAAGTTAGTTTCAGAAAAAATTAATTACTCGCAGTTTCAATGGCTGATCTGTGTGATTTAAAGATGGTCAATCTTTTACTTGTTCAACAAAGTGGATACACGAAATACCCTTGCTTCATTTGTATGTGGGACAGTAGAGCCAAGCAACTCTATTGGAAAAAAGATGTTTGACCTGTAAGAAATTCTCTAATTGTCGGCAAAGCCAATGTAATATGGGAGCCGTTAGTGAGTAGAGACGAAATCATACTTCCACCATTACACATTAAGTAAGGAATGATGCAACAGGTTGTGGAAGCGTTTTACAAAGAAGGAGATTGCTTCAATTGAATTTGTAGAAAATTTCCTTAAATAGGGTAATTGATGAAGGACGCAGATTTCATTGAAGTTATGACTGTTCCGGAAAGTGGAGCTTAGAAAAGTTTTGTGTCAGTAGTAGAAAACTTCCTTGGTGACCATGAGGCACCAAATTATGAAGAAATTGTGCAAAATATGCTGTCAAACTTCCAGACTCTAGGAGCGAAGATGAGTATCAAGTTACACTATCTTCGCAATCATCTGGATACATTTCGGATAATTTAGGAAATTATAGTGAGGAACAATGAGATCAGTTCCACCAGGATCTAAAAGTCATGGAGGAAAGGTATCAGGGTCGATGGGATTGTCACATGATGGCAGATTACTGCTGGTCTTTGAAAACAGATTGTCCCCTGAAAAATTATAAAAGGAAAGCTCAGAAAAGACGTTTTATGGACATATAACGTATGTTTTCGACATGTTCTTCTCTATTTACTTTTCAGCGTATCCTGAATTTTTCAAAACAAAACTGATATTATAAATATATTTGTTATTTTGTTTCTTATTTTCCGTTTTTTGCAATGCAAAATGAAAATAAAGATATTAAAGAAAACAAGAGCGAATCTGACAAAATAATTGATAATTTCATGAATTGTGAGCATAAATATATCCGAAATAAAGCTTATATCTAGGGTAAAAAAACCACTGTAGACCAGTTTCTGGAGTCATTTCTAAAACACACATGTAACAATTTTTGGTCACCGCTTAATGGAAGTTCATGCTTTTCGGTTACTATTTACTAAGGTCGATTAGTAGGTAGGAGAGTTTTTATTTCTCTTTCCATCGCGTTGCTCCGTAAGTGCTGCATCTTTGTTTCTCGGAACGTCGTCACCAGCCAGAGACAAGTCTGTACAGGTCGCAGGCAGAGTGAATAGGTGTGCGTGTTGAGCGGACAATATTGATAATTTTATTTATCTCCTATCAAAAGGTTTCACGGAAAATATTCAGTTATGTCGGTGAATAAAGTATTTACGGAATAAAATAAAGAAAGGCACAATAATAGTACAATTTGATGAAGATGGTCCAGTATTCAACGAAGTTGCATACGGGTCATTCTTTTTCAAATTTACAACAAAAATTTTGATTTCTCTGAGAAATTGTTTCCTGATTCTAGAAAGGAAAAAAAATGACACGTATTTTTTTTTCAAAATGATATGAAA
>WSXT02142475.1:0-10452 GCA_011762715.2 Neuroterus valhalla
CCCTCCTTTTTCTTACCGTGAAGTGTAATGTAGTTGTCGAATAGACCCTCACTTAATAGATAGTGGAATTGTTTTCAAACAGTTTATATCACGAGGTGCAAAGAAGATATTTGTATTTTCAGAAGAATGCTAATTTATCATTATTAACTTATTCATTCTACGTCAGCATTACGAGACAATGTGCGCGATGCATAATTACAGCTGCAATATTTGCTTAGGACACAGACCTGTGCGAAGAGCTTGGACATTAATGAAACCTTATATCTAACATTATCTTTGCTACAAGCATGTACCTTCAGAACTCTGCTTAGTCCTTCGAGAATATTTCGAATGATCAGACCTTAAGTACCTGGCAAAAAACAATGTTGCGCTTCATTCGGCGAACTCAGCAATGCAATACATAATAGACCAGAGGCTTTATGGTTGTACTAGAAAGAGAGCCAAGTGATCGAAATTTGATAAAAATTTATTATTTTTTATGGTGCCTCACGCCACCTTAATAAATTTAAAGAAAGGATGGTCGCTAGGAGTCAAATTATAAGCTTTTAAAGTTGAGTACAAACACATGGGCTCTTATGACAGCTCGTGGATTTTTACTCTTACTTCCCTTCGAAAAAATATTCTTAGTGATAGCGCCTATTTCCTCTTCAGTCTCCATTCGAATTTCGAACCTCCTGTCGGAGGTGAGAGTGTGTTGTCAACATGAATTCATTCTATTTTTCAAGTCGAAGGCAGAAGAATAAAGATTAAAGAGTCCTTCGTGAGGGCTTTCAGTTTTGATGACTATTCTTTCAGTGGAGTTTTTCTCAGTTTGTTGTGTGTATGATCAGCTGTGAGGTCATTGATTTTGTTGTCGCTATCTTCTCTATCTACTGTAACTCTCATGTTATTTATCTGCAGGTAATACTATGATGATTCCGTTCCGGATAAGTTATCCAATGACTACTCTTCGTTTTTAAGTTAAGCTTGAGGAAAGAAGTCGGACTTGGCGTTAGATGTTGTCCGTGATACGGTTATTTTCCTAAATTCACTGGACCTCGTCGAATCCAGTCACAACAGATATTTATTAGTCATTGTGCGCAATAATCACAAATTACTTTTAACATAACCAAAAATATGCAGCACGTTTCTGATAGTTAATGTCCGTTGTTCCATAGACCGTTATGAAGAAAGGTAAGAAAGGATGGATGTGGAACTACATCCAAACTCGACGGCCGTAACGATAGCTGCATACAGGCATTGCAATAGTGGAACAGTAAAAAATCGGAAGTATTATCCAATAAAGTGAAATCGTAGAAATTTCTTAGCATTTCCCATCGATCATGGCTAGTTGACATCAATCATTTTGTCAACTTCATTTCCGGATCTTTTCCGACAAAAATAACAAAGGCCGAAAAAATTTGACAGAGGTCCCAAACCAGAGACCATACCTGGTGCACTCGAAGGCTTTTACTGCACTTAAGCGAATTCGACCTCAAAGGAATTCCAGCACCCTCAGTTTTCGAGATACTCTAACCTAAATGGGTCGAAATCACGTTATTTTGATGTATTCGAGGCCCCATAAGATGGCCATGGAATTTTTCTTTCCAAGATCGACGATGACGTCGTGAAGAACTACTCTTCACCTTCGGAACGCAAACCCTAACTATTCGATACGATTGTTTCCGGCCGAGATGTGGCACATTCAAATATGAAAAATTTCACTTTTTACGGATATCATTTTTGCTACAAAAAAATTTGCCCAAGAAACAAAAGTAACGAAACCATGTCTATTACAGCTTGTGGTAGGTTGATATGACCCCAGACCCTCACAACTCAATCTCCTTAATCCTCGAGCCCAGCAACCTGCTAGGCAATGACATCAGACCTCTACAACCTTATTTCCTTAACCCTCCACTCCAGTAAACTGCTATGCAGTAATCCCAAACTTCCCAAAACCCAATTTTCTTAACCCCTCAGCTCAGCAATCTGCTATGCAATAACACCAGATCCCCACAACCCAGTTTCCTTAACCCTCAAGCCCAGTAAGCTGCTATGCAATAATTCCAGACCCCCACAACCCAATTTCCCTAACCCTTGAGCCGAGCAACCTGCTGTGCAATAGGTCTGACCTTTTCAACCTAATTTTCTCAACCCTCGAGCCCAGTAACCTGCTATGCAATAACCTTAGACCCTCACAACCCAATTTCTTTAACCCCTAAGCCCCGCAACCTGATATGCAATAGCCTCAAACCTTCACAACTGAATTTCCTTAACCGTCGAGCCCAGTACCCTATAATGGAATAACCCCATATCGCTCAAAACACGATTTCCTCAACCATGGAACCCAGTAACCTGCTATGCAATAACCTTAGACCCCCACAACCCAGTTTCCGTAACCCTCGAGCCCACTAAGCTGCTATGCAATATACCCAGTCCCTCACAACCTAATTTCCTTAGCCTGCGAGCCATGTTACCTGCTATGCAATAACCCGAGTGGCCCAAAACCCAATTTCCCCAACCATCGAATCCAGTATTCTGCTATGCATTAAACCCAAGACCACCTGAACCAAGTTTCCTCAACCCTCGAGCCCAGTAAGCTGCTATTGAATAACTCTAGACACCCCCAACCTTATTTCCCTAATCCTCGAGCACAGCAACCTGCTATGCAATAACCCCAGAATCCCAAAACCAAATTGCCTTGACCATCGAACCCAGCAACCTGCTATGCAATAACCCCAGACCTCCACAACCGAATTTCCTCAACCCCTGAGCCCAGCAACCTGCTATTCAATAACCTCAGACCTCCACAACCTGATTTCCTCAACCTTCGAGCCCAGTAACCTGCTACGCGATAATCCCAGAGCGCCAAAAGCCCAAATTTCTTAAGCATGGAACCCAGTAACCTGCTATACAATAACCGCGGATCCCCACAACCCGATTCCCTTCACCCAATTTTCTTCACCTCCAAGCCCGGTAACCTGCGAGTCTACGTAACCAAATAAGGATCCAAGAGGCGGATGGTGGGCAAATATCCCAGAGACAAATCTTCCACCAATAGACCATTTTATTGGAGATATCAATCTTCCAAAAGATAAAGTTGAGCTTCGTACTTCAAGACTGAAGGGAGACATCTATTGTTACCTGAAAAAAAGTGACAATACACAGAAAACGAGAAGGAATGTTCATTCAATACTTTTCAATGCATGAAGATATGGTTCACCGTAATGATATCAGAGGGATAGTCAATCTATACATAGCTGATTTATATAGGCTAGAAGACTAGTGCCTATTCATTGAGGCCTCTACGAAAAGTCTATAAGCTGTCTTATTATACAACGGAAACAAGTATGCCGCTTATTCTGCCGATCATTCAACTATGCTGGAAGAATAGTCCGCCAGACTTCAATTGCCCCTGCATCTGATCGACTACAAAGTGCATAACTGGCTAATATATTGCGACTTCTTGATGTTTAATCTTATAGTAGGATCGCAATCAGGAAACATGAAATATCCATGCTTCCTTTTTCTTTGGTACAGTCGCGCGAGAGATAAGCATTTGGTAACAAAAAATTGGCCTCAAAGGGCAGAATAGAAAAGTGCTGATCATAACGTGATTCATGAAGGTCTTGTTAATAGAAAGTGAGTATTTTCGCCACCACCAAGCTTTGAATTCCGAAAGTTAATTGTGTTGTAGGGGTCTGGGGTTATTTCATAGCAGGTTACTGGGCTTGAGGGCGAAGGAAAGTGGATTGTGAGGGTCTGAGGATATTGCACAGCAGCTTACTGGACCTCGAGGGCTATAGAAACTGGGTTGTGAGGGTCTAAGGTTATTGCATAGAAGGTCACTGGGCTTGAGGGTTAAGGAAAGCGGATTGTAAGGGTCTAGAGTTATTGCATAGGAGCTTACTGGGCCTCGAGGGCTAAGTAAACTGGATTCTGGGGGTCACGGTTTATTGCATAGCAGGTTACTGGGCTCGGAGGTTAAGGAAAATGGATTGTGAGGGTCTGAAGTTATTGCATAGCAGCTTACTGGGCCTCGAGGGCTAAGGGAACTGGGATGTAGGGGTCTGGGGTTATTACATAGCAGGTAACTGGGCTCGAGGGTTAAGAAAAGTGGATTGTGAGGGTCTGAAATTATTGCATAGCAGCTTACTGGGCCTCGAGGGCTAAGGGAACTGGGTTGTGGGAGTCTGGGGTTATTGCATAGCAGGTTACTGGGCTAAATGGTTAAGGAAATTAGTTTCTGAAAGTCTGAGTTATTGCATAGCAGTTTACTGGGCCTCGAGGGCTAAGGAAACTGGGATGTAGGGGTCTGGGGTTATTGCATAGCAGGTAACTGGGCTCGAGGGTTAAGAAAAGTGGATTGTGAGGGTCTGAAATTATTGCATAGCAGCTTACTGGGCCTCGAGGTCTAAGGAAACTGGGTTGTGGGAGTCTGGGGTTATTGCATAGCAGGTTACTGGGCTAAATGGTTAAGAAAATTAGTTTCTGAAAGTCTAAGTTATTGCATAGCAGGTTTCTGGGCTCAGGGGTTGAGGAAATCGGGTTGTGAGGGTTTGGGTTTATTGCATAGCAGGTTACTGGGCTCGAAGGTTTTGGAAAGTGAATTGTGAGGGTCTGAAGTTATTTCAAAGCAGTTTACTGGGCCTCGAGGGCTAAGGAGACTGGGTTGTGGGCATCTGGGGTTATTGCATAGCAGGTTACTGGCCTCGAGGGTTAAGGAAAGTGGATTGAATATCTTAGAAACTGGGGGTGCTGGTATTTCTCTGAGGTCGGACTCGGAATAAAAAAAAAGGCTTGAAACAGATAAAACTGGAAAGGATGAGGTTCAGAAAAAGGAAAGGATGTGTAAAAAAATAGACAGCGAGATGAGAAGGTGAAAACTCACAGGAAGGCAAGAAATTTACGTATCTCCGTTTGATCCTTCAAGAGAATAGGGGTTGAAGGGCGCATAATAAGATGAGGCAGTGATACAGGGGTGGAAAGAGAGAAGAGGGGGGAGCTAGCAAGGGAAACGAAAATTCAAAAATGGGTGAAAGGAGAAGCAAAGACAGCCGTTAAATCAAAGTAATGAAAAGAAGAAAGAATAAATTTTTTCAGAGTTGGTCAGATAGGAGTAGAGAGCAGTATACGTTAAAAGGAATTGGAAGAAGAATAAGGTGTTCAGCAAATAACAGAAGGATGTGAGAGGATAAAAGAGTCAAGATATAAGGGATAGAGGAGGATTATTTAAATATCTGGGAAGGAAAAGGTAGACGGAGATATATGAACAAAGCTAATTGAGGACTGTGGTATGAAGTAAAGGGAGCAATATTTTGGGAGAAGAATGGAAAGAGAAAATACAGTATGTGCAAACAGATGCTAGATATATAGGAGCATGTATGGGATGGTTGTATTGTAAAAAAGAAAGGAAGAAAAGGATGGCAAGAATGTGTTCAAGCTTTCAGGGTAGAGGAGATGAGAAGAGAATAAGTCAGAATGGTAGGGAAGGCTAGAGGAAAAAATGAAAAAGATTGAAGAAGCGTAGGTTAAAGAAATAGAGAGTTCGAGCAGGGAATGGAGAAAGAGGAAGCGGAGGTCACAGAGAAGCACTCGCTTTTTCTCTTTCTCACTTACTCGCTCATCGCCAGTATGTTCAAAACATTCGATCACTAGTCGTAACTCCGCTTAGTCACGTTATGTTTATATTTCGCAGGCTAAGAATTTATATGTTTACATTGAAAATATGTTATGATGAAAGATGTGAAGGAAATCATAGTAGAATAATATAAAAATGAACAGAGAACATGCAAAACCTAATGGCTCCTATCATAAATGATTGAGTGAGAGATTAACAATACGTTCATATGGCAATGAAGATAAGGCCTTGTATATATACTACAAAAATACGTGGTGAGTCAGTTTTCTACCTCCAGATTGAATATGAGGTTCTCTATTGGAATATTTCTCTTCACATTTGCGGTTTTCCTTGATTCCATAGGTATATTTCAAAATTTTATATCCTTCTACTAGTGATTTTTCATTTACAAACTAGAAGAGTAACGCGCGCCAAGGCGCGCGTCTCTGTTTTTTTATTGTTAACTTCTTTATATCAAATCTTTCCTATCCAACATATATTTCTTCAATAATTATTAATTTATTTTGAAAAATCCACAGATATATAATGACCTTCAAAGTTCGAGTCATCATATCCAATATTAACTATCCTTTTATAAATATTTATCACATAATTTTTATTTAATTCATTTTTTTATTACAAATTTCTTTCTGTCAATTTGATAGATTTTCATTGCTTCATTGATATTTTCATGAAGAAAAATTAGGTAAATTACTGTATCTCCGTGAATCGTGTACTATAGAAAGTATAGAACATTGTCCCATAAGCAGTAAAACCTTTTTTAAAGAAAAGAATAGTCGCATTTCTTCTTTTCTTTTCTTCTCTGAATTGTCTCCTTCTCTTCTCCTCTTATTCCCTTCTCATCCTAACTCTCTTTCTCCCTTAGCTTTCTCCTATCTCGTTTCCTCCTTTTCTTGTTCTTTTCTTACCTTTTTCTCTTTTTTCGTGACCCCTCTCCTTCTCTCCTCCACTAACCCTTTTTTTCCATTCTTCCCTTGTTTGCTAACTTCTCTCCTCTTTTTCATTTCTTCTTTTCTCCTCCTCGTTCCCCTTCATCTGTTAACGATCTTTTACAGTTCTCTTACCTTTTTCACTTTCTCCATTCTTCTGTTCTCTTCACCTTCTCCTCTTTGCTCTACGCTGTTGATCTTCTTCTCTTTTCTTCCCTCTCCTCTCTTCTTCTGCTCTTCTTCCTCTCTTCACCCAACTCTCTTCTCTTATTTTCTCCTATCCCTCCTTCTCGTCCTACAATTCTCCTTTTCTTTGTTTCTTCTTTTCTTTTTCTCTTTATTCTTATCAACTCTTCTTCGCTTTACCCTCCCTTCCCTCCGACTTCCTTCTTCTTTTACTTTTCTTCTTTTCTCCTACTCTTCGTCACACAACTCTTCCTTTGTTATTCCCCTCGTTACAAACTCTTGTTTTTCCCATAATTCTTTTCTTCTTCTGTCATCCTCTCCTTCTCTCATAATCTCCTTTTCCCCTTTTCTTCTCTTCACCTCTAAACTTTCTTCTCCTCTATTATTCACCTCATCCTCTATCCTCTTTCTCTGCTTTGCTCTTTCCAATCTTCCATCCTTCCTTCCTTCTTTTTTTTCCAAACTCTCTATGTTCTAACTCACTCCTCCATCTTTTTTCTTTTATTCGTTTTCCCTTCCCTTTTTATATTTTTGTCTTCTCCCCTTCTTCTCTTCTCTTCATCACTTATTTTGTACTCCTTCCCTTTCTGTTTTCCTCAACTTCCTCTACTCTTTTTTTATCCACTACTTGTTTCCTTCTCTTTATTTCTCCTTTCTCTTGTTATCCTCTTTTACTTTCCCCTTCTATTATTTTCTATTTTTTCCTCTTTCTCGTCTATGCTCGTTCTCTTTTCCCCTAAACCTTTCTTCTCTTCATATCCTAACTGTCTTCTTTCTCCCCTCTCTTTTTTGCTTATTCCTTTTTTCTAGTTACTCTCTTCTTTGCCTAACTCTCTGCTTCTCATCTTCTTTTATTCTCCTTTTTCTCTCTTCTCCCAGTCCTCTTCCCCTCTTGATTATTTTCTTTTCACCTCCACGTAGAATGGTTCCTCCCTCTATCGCTTATTCTCTCTTCCTCGTCTTTTTTTCTTTACTTTATACCTTCTTCTCTATCACATTCTCATATTTACGCCTTCTCTTCTCTCTTTCTTCGTCTATTTTTCTCCTTTTCTTCCCTTCTTTTTACAATTCTCATCTCTCTTTCATTTTTCCACTTCTTCTCATTTTATCTTCTTCCACTTTTTCTCTTTCTCCTGTTCTTTCCTATTTCTCCTCTCTTCTCTTCCTCTTTTTTTCCTTCTCTTCTTGTCCAAACTTTTTTTTCCTTTCTTTTTCTCTTTCTGATTGTGACCTTCTTCTCTTCCGTAAATTTCTTCCTCAGTCAACTCCCTTCTTGTCATAAATCTATTCTCCTTTTTCTTTCTTCTTCTCTTTCTAAACTTGATCTCCTTCTTTCCTTTTTATCTTCTCTACTTTACCCCCAGCCCCCTCGTTCCCTCTTTCCTTTAAATACCTTCCCTCATCTCTCATGAGTGATGAATTTTCGAACAGAAAATAAATTCTCAAGGGGGCAGTTGTTGAATCTTTCATCAACAAAGATAGATTTTTAAAAAGAAATTTAACAAAAGATACATAAACCAAAAACGGTTTGGATTCTGAATAATAAACTGTTAGAAATAACTAAAAAAAAACGAATTTTCAAGTGGATGGTAAAATCTTTCTAATATAAAAAAATTTGAATTTTCGATTTTTTCAGAAAACTTGAAAAGTTGTAAATATCATCCTGGAGGACTCCCAGAAAGAAACACTTTTTTCTCCAAACTTGTTCCGTTACCTTGTGCTGTTTTGCTAAAGATTCTCATCTGCGTTTATATTTTCGAATTTCGAAAATGCCAAAACTCTAAAAATTTTTTTTTTATCAAAAAAAATCATGAGAATACATTGTTCCACTTTTCACCTACTACAAAAAACCGTACTTATGATTTTTGATTCTTGAAAAAAAAGTCCAAAAATTTTCCAAAATGCTCCCCCTCTTTGATTGTTCATTCAAAATAGCTGGTTAACGAACTTCATCTGTCTTTTTGTTTCCTCAAAATGTTTGTCAAAGCGCTATCCAATCCGCCGACAACAGACAGACAGACACCAACGTAGAAAGTATTTTTTCGGAATCAGGAGGTCTCAAAAAGTGTAGATTTCATAAATCCCGCGAAAGTCGATTTGCAAATAAAACCAATGCCTCCACTTTATGATGAGAATGTATGAATAATAATGATAACAATATATTTTTACACATTTTAATATGCAAATTGCTATATAATTTATAAGCGTAAAAATATGAGCACAAACAAAAATTTAGAAAATTAATTTTAAATAATTAAGGAATTAAAGAGAAAATCCAATATGAAGAAGAATCTAATTTTTATCAAGTGATTTTAACATATTTCTAAAAATTAAAAAAGATGAAAAAATAACAATAATGAAATTTTTAACCACACATGCATAATATTTATAGAAAAAGATACACACAAACTATCAAATAGTTGAATCGTTAACTCGGATCACTGCGAAAAAAATACAAAAACTCCTTTTTAAATTCTATAATTGATTCAAAATAGAGTTTTGAAAATTAAATATCAATCAGATGAAAATTTTTATCTAGGGTCAAAAACTGTTGCATTGATTTCAAAACAGGAAATTAGTAGTATGTGATTCAAATTCGAGGTGTAAAAATGCATTTATACTTCTTTCCACAGAATTAGCATCATTGTTCGATAATGATTCTCTTGAAAAACGCAGAATATTGGACAGTCTTTGGGCAGCCAGAATGTATTCAGATGAATATGGTGTTCATAGACAAATAGTGTTCGCTGAATCACATGAGTTGATAATCGTTTCCCCGTATATACTTGGAGTAAAAATTGATGGCCTTGGTTTCGGACTGTTTAATAGGGAACACAATTGGATTCTAGTTCGAGAAGATGGTGGCAGGACTCGCCGTATGAACCAAAAACTATTCACGGAATATTCGCGTTACTTTTCGTACCCAAAGGAAAAACTCGCTAATGGCAGTCATAATTACAATGCAATATATTTTGCTGGAGCTTATAGACAATACAAAAAATTTGTATTCCCTGCATAACATAAATTGAATTCAGTGACAAAAAGTTTTGATTTGAAATTGTGTTGAATGATTTTGTTCGGATAGGTTGAATATAAAAATATAACATGACGACTCTCTCTGGTGTTTCCTGACTAATACTCTGTTCCCCCTTCCTCTATACATTACTGATACATTGTTGCTCGATATTATTGTCCTGGGTCATATTGTATTTGAAAAAATCAAAACACATTATTGGAGTAATTTTATACATTAGTATGTATGTATATAATTTATTCTCTGCCCTTTCACGGGTTTGAGGGCCTCCGTTCCCTTTACAATAGGTTACATGAATGCCTTAAACTACTTATTCTAGCTTAAGTATAACGCTCAACAACTAATTTTGCGACTAATTTTGCGGCTATTTGCTACTATTTACATCGATACCAAGATCCGCATGATCGAGCTTCCAGAGCTTCCGTTTCCTCTGACCTTCTCTCAATTTCATATATTTCTCGAATTTTCTTTTTTTCTTACTCTAACGTCCTTTTAAGCGGGCAAACCCTTGGCTTTTTTTCCCTTAGCTTTCCCAGTCTCCTCATCCATTCTACTCCCTGACGACTTCCATCCAATATTCCTCTCACACAATCACTCACACTTCTCCCTTCCTCTCCCTCTCCAGTGCACACCTCTAACACATGTTCCCACGACTCCACTTCATATCCACACATTCTACACAT
>WSXT02142486.1:0-10451 GCA_011762715.2 Neuroterus valhalla
TATCGATTGTTCCCATTCCTTTCCTAAAGCCCGTCTGGTTGTGAGGGATAATTCCTTTCTCTTCTACTTGACTCTCTTACCTGTTTCTGAGCACTTCCGCATAGATCTTATACCCCACCGACATCAGAGTTATACCTCGATAATCCTCTACTCTTTTACCCTCTCCTCTTTAAATTAGCGGAATCACTAGTTCCGTCCTCTATTCTTCATACTTCTTCTTCATACTCAGAGCTTCATTCTATACGCCATCTTCTCCTGTCGCTTTATTTCTTTTTAGCCTCTCTATTGCCTGGTTAACTTCCTCCCTGCCAGTGTCATTTGTATCTTCCTCTCTTTCTTCTATTACCTTCTTTTCTTCTTCCACTTTCCTTTCTTCCCCTTCCAGCAGACTTTTGAAATACTCCGTCCATTCGTTCATTTTTATATCCTCGTTCACTCCCTTCCTTCTTCCTCTTTCCCTATTTATGATTTTTCATAAAAAATAATAACTTTATCAATGTAACAAAGGTTTTTAAAGATTAGGCTTGTCAAGCTGTATTTCCGACCGATACTTTTTTGTTTTTCTGTGCTTTCTACCTGATCATCTATATTTGATTCAATTATTTACTTTTTCAAAAGGGTCTGGACTAATTCTTTCACGTCTTTCTTTTACCGCCTTAGCTCTTTCCTTCTCTTCGTAATCTCTCCTCTTCTTATAAATTGCTGCTATTGAATTTGATTTTTACTTTTTACCTATGGCCACTTCACTGTTGATTTTCCTACGAAATAATAATTATACATAATGAACAACGTTCAAATTTATAACCAAGCAATATTTTTACATTTACTGAAATTGATAGATAAACATCATTTCCATGTTCAAAGTTTTCAAAAAACACAATTTGCAAAAAAAATTCTAAGTTTACACTTCCAATCAGATTTGTTAATAAGATTTCAACAAAACATGTATAATCATGAACGTTTATCATTTGTCTGAAAGTAAGTACACAAACAACAACCGGTAATGCAGCTCAACGCTAAATAAAGCTAAATTAAATATAAACTTAACCTCTGCTAATCTGTCAAAGGAAATTCAGGATTGAAAGAAAAATCAAACAGTTCCGAAAAGAGAAGGATATGTATCGAGTTTCAATTTTAAGAGTCATTTTCATCACTTATTTGGGTGCTTTTATGACTCAAAAAATTTTTTTTGTAAACTCCGTTCTCATCACTTTTCTGCAAAATTTCTTCGGAGAGGCGCAGTTTAATGTCGGGCCGCCCTTACATGTTGAAAGTGAGGTTACGTCGATGGAGTTTACGTCGATGGAGTTTACGCCGATGGAATTTACGTCGATGGAGTTTACGCGGATAGAAAACAACACAAGTGTTCCTAAAGTTTCAAGGGAGTATGGATTCGAAAATCCGTTTGCAATTTGTTTTCTCCTATTCTGATATATATTTTTATCCTTTATTTATTAAATTTTATTGACAAATATAGAATTTATTGTCAATGACGTCGATGGATACTTATAAAAATACACAAGGTTTTCGAGCTTAGAACGAATGAGAAGTGAGAGGTTTTCCTTTAATTCCGCGCCAAAACTGACCCCAAAAATGTATTCCCAGTTGCCAAATAATCGCTGTTTATGTATCGACATAACCAGAATAATATTGTCATGGACACTTGTGTTTGCACGCATATGTTGTAAATATTGAATTAAACTTGAAATCTTTATGATTAAGTTTTACCCTTTTATTAAACTTTGAACTCTCAAGAATACATTTACAATTTATTCATTTTTCATTTTCTACGTGGCTTCAAAATTATACTTCAGGCATGTGTGGACATATCTTAAAGCCATTTTTTGTGAACATGATATTTGTTTACTCTGAGTTATGATCATTCAATATAAGTTTCAGTGTTGAACTTACATAAGGGTACTGAAATGAAGATCTTTACAGAGTTTTACACCAATACAATCGAAAGTTTTGGTAACATAACCCTTGGACACGAAGGTGCCCTGTTTTTTGAGAATTACCCATATGCAAAACACCATCTTTTCCGAAAAATTCCTCGATCCTTTGTGAAACACCTTGAATCAGGACGAGTGGTTTTGCGAGAAAATTTGAAAGAAGGAAAATCATAGAAAATACTTCAGATCAGGGGTGTCCAACACAAGGTTGGCGCGCGTTTCCTTTTTTCCCCTTCTCCGAGCGCTTCATCGAGAATTGTCTCCTCGTTCAACCACGGTCTACGTTTGGCTACGCCTGACCACGCCTACTTGTGCGCACTATTCACACAGTCCGGCCGCCGAGGACTCCTTTCCACATCGCGATCACCGTATGAAGGCATCCAAGGTGGTAGGAGAGGGGATCGACGAGCGACGGTTATATACCCCATTGCTTACGCGTTGGACACCTCTGCTTTCGATGACTAATAAAGTTGTGTGACCTATATTCTACCTGAACTAAAGATGAATGCATATGGAAATATAGACTTTGATAGACATGTAGATCAAGAGCCAGCTTTTGAAAAGTTGAAGTGGATCAAATGAACATGCGGTATAAGAGTGTGTCATACTTTATCTGCAATTTGAAACGTGTCTTTTTTGACGTCAAATTTAAAATCAGCAACTCAGAATCAGGAATCGTTCTTCGCGATAGATGAAGCCTAGGAATCATAATGATCAATATACATGGACTTGCGATCGCAAATGATGAAATCGTTACAGCAGAATCAGGCGATGTTTCGCGAGAGATGATAAGCAGACTTGAGAATTGCATGGAGAATATGTTTCTTGAGATACACGTGAACAGAAAAAACTAGAATTATTCTGTAGAAGGTGTAACAAAGTTGTACGCAACATTCCCTCGAATGAGAAGGAGAGTAGTCAGTTAATCGTAGCGGCTATTAAACTTACTCCGTCTGGTTGCGGGTTCGACTCTCGCCCCTTACGCTAGAAGAGCTCCAGTACGCCACAAAGAGTCATGAGTTCAGTACCTCAAGAGTTCTCCAGGTTCTCTTAATCCTAAATAGCTATTGCTTTTGGCAGTTCAGAACCCACCTTAAGCTGTAGCCTCCCCTTACCACTGAGTCAGTGGCGAGGTATGTGTAGGAATAATAAGAAGGTTATACGAATATCCTCAATCTCGTAATAGGGAGAGTCTGTAAATAAATTTTGGCATTTTACTGAATGAAAAGAGAATAGTAGAAATTTATAGTTTTGTGTGTTTCAGAAGTCAATTCGCTGCCGGTACAAAGACAGTCGCAGATATATCTAGATGTATAAATTTGTGTAGAAAGATTATCGGCAAATGCAAGCTATCACTAGAAGTATAATTTTAGAAATAAGTCTAGAATTGCAATATAAAATATTGTACTGGCACTCACTATCAGGGGTATCTGGCATGCGATTCCTGCGCATAATGTTTGGTATTGCGGTAATGGGCAAAGAGGATAAACATTTTTGAGGAGAGTTGAAGAAAGTTTCTAAACGACTTGGTCATATTGAGAGAATCAATAAAGAGTAATTGAGGAAGTGTTTCCGTTAGTCGGATGGTAGTGTACCCAGAATTGGACCACATGAGAGATAGTCGCAATGTCTTGATAGGACTCTAATACGAAAAGAAATAAAAAGTCATTTAATGACAAGAGCTTGCGTAAAAAGATGTTTATCGGAACAAGAAATGCAGGAGGTGCATTCGAGAACTAAGATGGGTAAGCGGCAACCATTCATAAAAAGAAATTTGGCGCCTTAAACGAAATATTTGGGATTTTGATTGACCCGCGTGAGGAGATTTGATGGTTCGATTTATTTCTTCTTGATTTTCAGGAATTTCATAGTTCAGCAGTTAACTGATTATTGCTTGGCAGGGAAAAGATTATTTGGTCCAAGATAAAAATCAGCTTGTCTCCTCTTTATCTGGATGTCTACACAGTTCGACCATTGACTATTCGGTGTTATGGCCAGTGTTGCGCTAAAAGCAATAAATTTAATGTTTATCGGTACTAGCGTAAAATTTAATTAATCCAAAAGTGATTATAAGCAAAAGCACGAAGCAGAGTGCTGATTCTATCAGTGGCAATTGCCCCATAAGCCCTGATGGCCAGCCATAACCCTTCAAACCCATTTTACTTCACTCCGTGGACCTGACATAGCAGCCAGCCGCAGTAACGGTTTGATCAGTCTAGTACCATCATGAGGCCTATATCGACTCCACGACCTCTCTTCTTTGTACATCATCCATGATCAACTCACATTTTTGAAAAATATGCCCCATTTTCAAACAGAAGATTAACTCAATATCTTCATTTACTAAACACGCTTCCTCTGAGGAATCCCGGCAAAAAATATTTCAATTAATTTTTTCCGAAAGTGGCATATAATACTGATATTATTAATTAATCTTTTTTGAGCTGACAACTGAGAAACAAAATGTACAAAGAAATTCATAAGGCGGGTCCAAAATAAAGCTTAAAGGCAAAGCATAGTTGACATCTGTTTCAACTTTCTAACAATTTTTCCCGTAATTAAATACAAAATAGACTCATTTTCAAAAATCTTCGTCATTCTGGAAAGAAAAGCCAATACACAGGCTTCTAAATTCCAAACATATTCACCTTTGGTGAATATATTATTCACATGATGGGGATCAAATCAATTTTAAATCACACAGGCAGTGAAAACTAAAGTCAGAGAATTGTTCATCCTCCTCTTCGATACGTGGTTTTTAAGAATAAATAGAACATTTTTTTCATCAAAAAAAAAAAAATGATGCTTTATTATCAAAATCTATTCCGAATTGTTGGACAATCTGTTTATTCTCTCTCCCTGTTTCGTGCTTGAGAGTATCTACAAAACCTCCTCTCTATTCCTTTGCACACCTCACCAATAACTTAGTAGTGGGGAGGCCTGCAGCTTAAGGTCGATCCCGCACCATCATGAGCAACAGCGACTTAATACTTAGAGAACTTAGGGAACAATAGAGGTGCCAGACTCGAGACCTTCCGTGGCTCGTCGAAGATCTTCCAGAGGGCGAGACGGGAATCGAGCCTACAACCGGACGGAGTGGGTTCAAAGCTCATGCCTCAACCCCTACGGCTAACTGACCACTTTCTATTCCAAGCTGTAGGGTTGTTCAATAAAGAAAACTCCTTCTTTCTTTGGAATCTGTATATTCTTTGACTTGAATGATACAAAAAATTTCTCTCCCCTGAATCTGTAAAGGTTAACTGTTTGCTTTTGAAACTTGTCAGGGGATTATTGCAAGACATGTGGTTCCCTTCGAAACATTCAAAGAAAATTTCCTCGAAAAACACACTTTTTTCTGAAATGTTCTTGCTTGTTCTCACAAGCTAGGATCGATTCAGAAGAATGGTAGGGAGGAAATTTCTTCATTTTCGAAAGTTCGTTTTTATGTTTTTAAAGTGTTCAAGAAGATTCAAAATTTCTAAAATTTTATCCCTTGTCATGATCTCTTACAGCTTTCGCAAGGAAAATTCCAAAACTCTATAATTTGGAAAAATTGTTCGTGGTCACGAAAATGATTGAGGCTGCATGAAACGTATCAGATTTCGCCATCATATACAAATAAGTTTCTTCCTAAATCTATATATATATATATATTATATATACAGGTTTGTATAATATGTAATATATGTCATTCGGTCCGATATGACGGATAAGGTAGATCTTATCTCGATTTCGTAGATGATTCAATGTGTCCCCTGAAGTTTCACGTTTCTCTCGTACCTCTTGACTATTCCTCCACGTACCCTACTTCTATCCCAGTGGTGGGGTACCTGCAGCTTGAGGTGGGTTTTGAACCATCAATAGCAACAACTTTAACTCCTCAAAGTAACCTTTTTCTCTAGAGGTACCAGCATCATGACTGTCCGGAGTCCACCATGCCTCAGCCCTCATGACCAACTGGCCTCTCCTCTACCCTGATCAATGACCTTAATATCTTTGTATTGCAAATCAAATGTTAATTGTACGACCAAGAGTCATAATTATTTGTGAGTTTCTTTAGTTTCCGAAGGATGGCAGAAGAGGTAAATTATTGACGGACTCCTAAACGTTTAACTGTATCTACGTCGCGTGAGCAACCAATCGATGGCATCATCTTTCGAGTTCTCCATTCTACAATCGATTTCACGTCACATGTGTTTCTCACATTCACATTTGTGCATTATTTTTCAGTGTGCTGTGTACCGTTATTACACAAAATAAAAATCATAGTATTAAATGAGTGAGAAATAAATTTTTTACGCAAAAAGTACTGATTCTGACTCTATTGAATAGTTCAGCCTAATGTAATTCAATGTATTATGACGGAGCCATAGCAACACGTGGCCAGGTCTGCTAGTACAAAATGAAATTGAGAAAGAGGGGTCCTCGTGTTTTTACGGCTTCGTCTTCGTGGCTAAATTAAAAAAACATGGAAAGTTGCTTCGTATGTAAAAAACTTTGCTCTTTTTGTCTCCAATATAAAAAAAATGTTGTTTATGTAATTAGGCATGCCGCGACCTTTATGCAGTCTTAATCATTATGGCGCCTACGGGAGTGGTTTGTTTGGAAATTTGAATCTCCCGATTATTTTTGAAAACGATCCAAAATACCATGAAAGAGTAAGAGGTTTCGCAGATTCACCACGATAGCAGGACGCTTCTAGTTCTAGTTCTAGTCCAAGCTTCTTTTATTAGTGCGTTTTTAATACTAAGATTGTTCTGATCTACGTCCACCTGGAATTTCAACAACTATTACTATGTACCTCTATTTCTTCCCGAATCAGGAAATTGACTGCACTTTGTTCTACAATATAACGACACGCATTTGATTTCTTCGAGTATTTTAAGTTCAACGACAAGATAACATATACTCAAAAAGTGATGACATGCAAGGGCTCTGATATTCCTGCTTTATTATTCACTCACTGTGATTACATCTCCAACCTTATGTAATACAACCGTAACAAAGTAATAAGAACAAATTTGTTGTTTTTTCACCTTCCTTTCATAGAAAAAGAGTAAGAGGTATCCCGGTAGAAATTTTTGGAATCTGCAGAATTTTGTGATAACATTTGGCAAATAGTTCTTTGTTTGTTAGAAAGATGAGAAAACGAGATTGAGAGAAAATTATTCTCGTAGTCGCAAAATTGATTTGGCCTACAAAAAAAACTCAACTAAAGACCCTAAAAATACGGCAGTTTTTCGAAGAAAATAGATTTACAAAATTGATAGAATAACCTCATTATTTTGTCAATCTGAGATTTTCCTATTTCCTGACATAATTTTCATAAGGCTTTTAGCTTCGTGAAAATTATTTGTTTATTATTTTTGACTTATGGTCTAACTGCCTGTCAGATTTGTGGAAGATTGATTCCTAAGATAAGTTTTTTTAAAAGGGTACCATAATACGCTAGAGGCATTATTTTAAAAGTTTCGGCCAGATGATTATCACTGGCAGCATCTATCAAAGTTGCAGAAAAATATTTTGGTGCTTCCTGATCTACCACATCAAGTTGGGGAACTATAAGATATCATTGGAACAGCAGAATCAATCGACTTTCAGCGGAACTCCAAGAATTCAAATGATACGCAATACAGGATTGTGGCCTTCACAAAAAAAGTATACGACTCCTTCTACGCGCGAATATGTTTATAGTAACTAGACCTGATAATCAAAATGATCAAAAAATGGTAGTAGATGTTTAACCAAATCTAATCCATTCCCTTTGGAAGAGTCGTTATAAAAACATAGGAAACTTTCCAACTTGCTCACAATCTATTTCAAGAGAACCGTTGATATTAATTGCTGGATTATCCGTTGATACAGTTTCATGTAAATTGTTCCATTGTGAACGTCATGCTTCATGTCTATTCTTGCACAAACTATTAAAAACTGTTCAGTGGAATATTTGTTTATACTCTCTCCCTGTTACGGGTTTGAGAGTCTCGGCATAACCTTCTCTCTATTCCTTTGCACACCTCACCACTAACTTAGGGGTGAGGGGGCCCTACAGTTTACGATGGGTTCCGAACCACCAAGAGCAACAGCTACTCAATACTTTGGAGAACTCTAGAGGTACCGGGCTCACGTCTATTCTTGCAAAAACTATTAAAAACTGTTTAGTAGTTGATTCTGAAACGGAACGTAATTCTTTCATTCCCATGTTACGATGGTTTTTCCGTAGGGAACGAACAAACCCAGCTTGTGTTGCACTCTTTTTAAGGCATGTTTAAGGTGAAAAATTGAGGCAACCGTACAAGTTACCCAAATTAATTCAGTTAGGTGAAAGATGTATTTCATTTCTACAGGATTTGATCATAAGACTCGCAAATAGTTATTTTGTAAATATGCTTAGGATCTCTATAATGTGCTCCGTAAAAGAAGCGGGAATCGCCAAGTGCATCTGCCTCCAATTCTGTTGCTCCTAATCTAATTGAAACGTCACTAGCATGAAGTGTTAGCAGACCTCTTCTAGTATTGCAAAGGCGCTTGCATTCAATCATCCATAACTTCTAATACAGTTGTTTCATCCAACCTCCCTATGCATGAATATATAATGTAAATCTTTTTCTGAAGATATTTAGAGTCGTGTAGTGGGCCTTAAGCGCACGGGTACTACGCACCGATAGTTGAATCGTGGAGTTGAGCATACTGTTGTCAAATCCACAGTTTACCTTTTATGGGACATCATTAGTACTACGTCAAGTACTGTTGGTTGAATACTAGAATATATTCACAAATTCAAATTTACATGTCGATTAGGAGTATCCGAATGTTTCTATAATCAAAGTACCAATTCCAAACTTCTCAACTAAATGTAACTTCTGAGCTAAACTTTTACCCATATTAGGTTTTGACGTAGACCAAATTCAACTACTAGTCACTAATTGCTAGGCTTTTCTAGTCTGGTGTTTAGGAGCTTCAAATCCTTCTGCTAATCTTCTTCGACACAAAGACTTCGGCGCCAGCGTTAAAAGTAACAGTTTCTCTGAATCGCTGGAAGAATTTTTAAATATCTCTCAAATTTGATGAAGCACTTCCATCGCTGACCAATGCTTCTCAGACTCCTTCTGTCCCCTCAGACATTCACTTCAGGTAAGGTGTCGATCTAAATAGTTAGAATTGCATTGCTGTTACTAATTGATGCTTCTCTATATTGAACAGTAAGTCAAGTTCTACATTTATGAGGACATTGGAAAAAGAGCAGCCATTATCTTTCCGCATTATCCACATAATTTTGCATAGATTGATATGTTTGAGTACTTCTTAAGGAGAGTGCGACATATTTTTCTCCAATCAAATGGGCGCTTGTTGTGATCATCCTTTCGAGGAGGATTACAACAACGGTCAACCATGCTCTTTTTCCGTTTCAAAAGGGTCAAAGTTATGTTCTCCTGTTATAAAACCTAACTATTTCAGTGTGTCAGTATGCAAAAACAATCTGCATTCAACCGCCCACGTTATAGATGCCTATTAAACTGTAATCCGACGAAACCAGTAATTTTTCGGTGTTTCATGCAATGTTACACTGACTGAGGAAAGAGGTAATGTCCCAGCAACAAAAATATTTATTGGGCACATTTTGCTGAGTGTACCAGATAATTCTCTTTATCTCATCAAACACTCGGCTACACATGTGCTCTCTTTCAACACGTTTTCGATATGGTGGATTCAATCGTGAATCACCCTTCTAGACATTAATCAGTCATATTAGTTAAGGTTCTTGAAAAGAAAGGAAGATTGAATAAAAAGTAGCGTATGTTCCGAGAAAACTGCAGAATATCTTTAGGATAAACTCTCCGATTTGTACTGTGTTCCAAAAGGTAATCAGATCAGATACTTTCATGGAACGTTACTCGATATACAGACCAAAACGATGACGGCAACAAACAATGGATACAATCTCAAAGCCTGTTTCAGGGTGGCCGCTGGACCGGGAAACCGGGAAAACCGGGAAATGGCCGGGAATTTTTCGAGACCGGGAAAAACCGGGAAATGACCAGGAATACGGATGGTGACCGGGAATTACCGAAGATTTGAATAAAACTCGATTTTCTGCTGAAAAAATGGTTTTTAATGGTATTATGACTACTCATTTAGAAATTCAATTGTTTTTCGAAAGGTTCCTTTCCTATTAAATAATCATATTCTCTCTTTTTTTTTCAAGTCTTTTGCTGATGATTCGTCTTCTTGATTTGGAAATTCATGTATTTCGGCTTAACAATTCATCTTTTTGGTAGAAACTCCAACTCCTTGATGCGAAGTTCATCTTTCCATTGGAGAATTCAACTATTTTGTTATAAATTCGTTATAAAGAGAAAATTCAGTTAACCATCTTTTTTTTCACTTCTCAATGAATCTTAATTATTTTGTACAAAATTCGACTAATTCTTATGTGGGCAGGTATTCGAGAATATTTAACAGTCCCCCCCCCCCCCCCCCCTCTTTTTTCCACTTTTT
>WSXT02142497.1:0-10451 GCA_011762715.2 Neuroterus valhalla
TAGTTTTAGGAATTCTGTATTTGTTAATGTTATTTAATAACAATTTTATTTGAAATAAATTTTTTTAATTGAAACTTACCAAAGAGATTTGGAGAGAATCCTCCAAGGAATTTGCCCTAATAAGACATTAGGATTAAATAAGAATTGCAAGTTTACGTAATACTAATGAGAAAGCAAAAATATAAATCTCTAAACTTTTTTAAATTTTCCTAAATTGGGGTCTGATATTAGTGTAAGTTACTTGTGTGAGTTTGAGCGTTTAACATTTTCGTTGATACTTGCAGACAGTGCAATGTCTGTTGTGCTCTACGAGGTAAATGCTTCAAAATTTTGCGCAATGCTCTACAGTGTACTGTAACGGGAACATAAAAGAGTTCGAACCGCTTGAACTCTCCCGGGCTCATTGGCTGAGCGCGCATAGTGGTTTCAGTAGTGAGGGGCAAGGGCACGGACTGCACTGATCCACACTGCTGGCTCATTTATACTCTCCGTCTGTTGGACGACGACTGACAAACATATTGAAATTTTCCGGTGATTTATTGGTAATATTTAGAATCACTAGGGAATTATTGGAATACTTCTTGATTTCACTAGTAATTCTCTGGTACAATTATAAATTACCGGAAAATTTCAATATATTGTTCGGTCGTCGACCAACCGACGGAAGGTGTAAATGAACCTTGAGAGGCAGCGTTCAGGTTCCTCACCCGGGCGAATGTGCGGGTGAAGCTGCAGGAGGGCGTGGCTTATGCAAGTGAATTGGGGATTTGGATGTTCTTGAACGGTTGAGTGTGAAATGCTTTGGCGCGAATAGAAAGATTCAGGTTATGTTCACATGTAACAAGAGGCAGCACAAACAAAAGTATTGTTGCTGCAATTGCATCAAACCAATTGTTGTTGCAAACAATCATTTTTGTGACAATCTGATAAAGCATTTGAGAAGACAGTTATTATGCGTTTAGATGAACACAATTCGCCGAAAGTACGTTCCACACTTTAACGCAAAACAATTTTATGAATATTTTTGAATGAAGCTGAGTGCATTTGATAGGGGCATTTGTGATTATTTTGTTTCCACGGTCAGCTCGTCAAATATTTGTTCTGAAAAAATTATAATTGATAAAGATTTGATTTTTTCCCGCCATTTTCATAGTTCACTCGCTTCCACCTACCTCATTCCGAAGAGTGGAATAGTCACCCATCGGGTGACCCCGACTTTTCACCCTAGTAACGTCTGAACCGTTCACCCGGGTGAAGCCAAACACTCACCTAGTGCCGCGGAACGGTTTCGAGTGCACTTGGTGAGAAACCTGAACGCTACCAGTGAAGGTTAGGACCGTTGTTGCACCGAGCAGAGTTCGGCGCGGCGCTTCGATTCGAGATTGCCGCTGCACGAGTTTGGCACAACAGTCCTCCCAAATATTGGGATGTCGTACATAAGGGTACGGTTACTGCACCAACCTTCTCTCAGTGCATGTACTTGTGTAAATTTAATAGAGATAATACAAATAGAGCGGGGGAGCCATATGAAATCCTGCAAGAGCGAGTGACTCGCCGGAGTGAGGAAGAAAAGGGTTATTAGAGTCTTTCTTTGTCTGATAGCGCAGTGAGCACGTGCGGCGGTACGGTGTGGTCAGGCTAGGACCGACAAAACTTTACCAGCTGAGTTTTTGTTAAAACTAATGGTTTTCTTAGTTACCAAAGTTAACATAGCATTATGGACGATAAATAAGTCAATAATTAGTGATGTAGTATAAAATCCTTACAGAAATTTTCGAACATGAAGATTCGCTGTGCCATGTGCAAGAAGCTATGGGTTCCAGGATGCTCTACGTACAGTTTTCACAAGTAAGCTAAATTTTAAATCTAATATCAAAATCTTTCGTAACAGATGTGAATGTATTTGTAAGTAGTTACAAAATGTCAATGTTTCTCAAGTGTAGTTATCTTTTTTCATAAGATTGTGATTTTTAAAAGATGGTTTACTTATGTTGCAGATTTCCAAAAAACGATGCATTAAAAAAGAAATGGATGGATGTTCCTCTTGCATACCATGAAACTGATGGTTATAAACTTTGAGGCGACTAATATCAAATGAAGTCCAGTATTAAAAATAAACTCAGAGGTTCTGAGTAATATATCTAATAGAAACGTTATTTTGTAGACAAATAATCTGAAACTGAACTTCAGCATTGCAAGCCCCATTTCGCGCAGCTTTAAAAACAATAAAAACTTGCGCGACTATCAAGGTGATAAACAAGTATCGTCAAGCAGCAGTGAGAGGGTACTGGTAAATCTAATTAGTTCGAACAGTGTTAAAGGGTACGGGAATGTTTAAATTATACATATTTTGTGAAAAGATAAGAAAGAGTGTAATAATGTTTTATTATTCCTAGGAAACGGTCAGATAGCGATACACAAACCAGCTTCTTATCGAAAAAGTTGTGCTGTACACAAACGCTGAGTGATAATAATGTTCAAACACATAGTTGTTTGACTCCCGAAGTGAACCAATCTTCAAAATGCACCTTTCAAGAAAACACGGAGTCGAGCAGTTGTAAATTCAATACAGCAGTATCATCAAGTTCCAAGATAAGTTTCAATAATGAAACGGTCGTGGTGCATAAAGTGATTGGTAAAAGCATGAAAAGGTATGTATAAGTTTTAACTGTATATAATAGTCACAAAATAAAAAAATGTGTAATAATACTTGATTATTTTCAGAATATATTCAACGATTAACACACCGCTTAGTTTTATTTCAAAAAAGTTACAAAAGTGTTCAAAGAAGGAATAATTTAGTTGAATCACGTAATATTCCAAAGTATAAATCAACTCCACGAAAGTGTCAAATGTGCCAGTTCTAATCAAAGCGTAGTCGAAGAATGCAGCTCAGCAAATTTACGTATGAGAGTACCATGTGTTAGCAGTCGCAGTGGCGAAACTGAATTTTATAGTAATTCTGTAGAAGCGAGCAATAAGCAATCTACGAAGAATTCAATTACATGTGAAACCAAAAGTCAGGAACAGAATATCGATAAAGGTGTGAACAGCGATATTGATCAAGAGAGCTGCAATGAGTATGTACCAAATAGTTGTTGTATTTACTTACTAAATCATATATACTTATATACTCTGAAAAGAAATATACATTAAATACTAATTGTTTTTAATTTTTAGGAACAACGTGAAAGAAGCTCGAAAACAGGCACGTCTACGAAAAAGATCCATTTCATGGATGGAAAAATACCCAAAGTTATTGCAAGAGATGACTTTGTTTCTGATGAAGCATGGGAATGTTTAATAAGACTTGATGTAATTAAAAACAGGCAGGATGCAGTTCTTCGCAAGAAAATCATGAGAAGAGACGATAAAATCGTTAATTTGAAGGAACTCATTGCCAAAATAAAATAAGCAGCAGCGGTGGATTATTTAGAGGTTTTTAATTAGTGTATTACATGTGTACTATCCTGTATTTAGTTCAAATAATCATGCAAGGATACAAATTTTGTATATTCGTTTGAAGTAATGGTCTGGTCAATTTTTACTGAACAATAGATTTTTTTTTAAATTTGAAACTGTATGTGATAATCAATTTACGTTGGCTAGTGAAGCTTTAGTATTCATGTGTGTTAATATTAATGGTGGTTGCAAAACACCTGTAGCGTACTACTTAACGAACTTGTTAAGAGACGAGCAAAAGGAGAAACTTCTCAAGGACCTGCTGATTAAGCTGGATGCCAGTAAGATCAATGTAGTAAGCACGACATTCGACGGTGATGATTCAAATATAAAAGCTGCGAAACTCCTCGGCGCGGTTTTTGACTATAATGTCAAAGCCAATTTCAAGCCTTACTTTCCCCATCCAGCAATAAAAAGCAGTATAGGTATTTCTCGATCCTTGTCACATGATGAAATTAATGCGAAACTACTTTGCAATTAAAAGTCCTATATATTACAACAAAAACACAGATTATAAATTGGGGGTTTATCAAAAACCTTCACGGGAAAATGTATAGTGAAGGAATGCATTCAGCTTGCAAAATATGAAATAGACATATATACTTACATATTGAAAAAATGAAAGTATTTCTTGCAGTGGAGGTCTCGAGTAATAGCACTTCTAAAGCGTTGCAGCTTCTAGAAATTATATATAAAGACAAAGCTTTTGATGAAGCATCTGCAACTTGCTAAGTTTTGTAAGAAATTTAATGATACTTTTGATATTCTTAATACAAAAAATAAATTTTGTAAAGTACCTGCAAGAAGGGCTGTGAGTAAAGATTCTTTGCCTGAATTAAAAAAAAAAGTTGAGGAACTTGTAGAGTATATTGAAAATTTGGAAATAAATGTTAAAGTAAAAAAACAAAAGCCAAGGGTAATGAAGAAAATGTGGCTAATACAACCAAAGTGAAAATCAATATGTGCATACGTCCGTTTTGGAAGCAACATCAGTTCGAACTGGTTTTACAGGATCAATTGTTTGTTTGGAAATTTCTGATTCTTTGTGCGATATGCTTTTTACAGAAAACATTTGCGAATACGTATTATCCTATTAACTCTCACAAGATCATGTAGAAATGTTTTTTGCATTAATTAGGAGACTAAATGGGTATACGGATAACCCTACTACTAACAGTTTCTGCTTCCGTTCATTGTAAAAACTACGGATAAAGTTAAAAATAAAAAGAGAATTCGAGCTCCAAAGGCTAGAAAGAATGCTTTTGAAATGGAAGAGTACTTTTTCCGTCCAAGCTTACCTATCCCAGCGCATGATTATTCACAAAATGATTCCTGGGCCCAGTCTGAATATTTGGATGATGTAATGAAACACACAGGCGGCGCAGTAATGCGCTCAAACGCACCAACAATTCATTATGCTAAATGTTTGAAAATGCTGCAGGGAGAAATAACTAGTAAATCTAAACTAACAGAGTTAAAAGACTAGGGTGGGTTAAAATATGCGTCGGATGATGTGAATTTAATTTGTCGTTACGAAGAAAAATACATTGGTTTAGAGATTCACAAGGTGCACAGCGTAAAATGAGATAAAAAAAGAGGAAATAGGGTGATTTTTTCACGAAAAAGGGGAAAATATTAAATATTTATTTATACAAGTATAAATGGAGAAAACAATTTTTTGAAAGAAATTTGTTCAAATTCTGTTTAATTCATTTGCCCTGGGGGGTGCATTGCTCAACTTTTCTACTTTCATTTTTCTTTTTCCGAAAAATTCAAAGTCAATATAAAAAAAGTTAAGAAGTTGCATAGTGGACCACACGGAGAAACCCAAACACCATTAATTCTTGCGTTTGACACGCACACTTAGTGTTCATTAGTGAACCATTAGTGTTGACGCAGTGGCCAGTGGTGTCTTACGCAATAAAGATAAAAACACGACTGAGTCGTTCGTGCGCGTCACTGGCCATAGTCTACGCACCAATAGTTAGTGCGTGCGCGGCACTCTTCAATGTGCGAATCTTTTAAAGAATCGCGCCGACCCGCATGAAGTTCTTCGCCCTGAAGTCTCGCATGAGCATCGGCTGTCATATTGCCAATTTGCAAAACAATTATGAATCACGCCGATACTAATGAGACTTCAGGGCGAAAAACTTCATGAGGGTCAGCGCGATTCTTGAAAAGATTCGCACATCGGTGAGTGCCGCGCACGCACTAACTATTGGTGCGTAGGCGATGGCTAGTGATGCGCACGAACGATTCAGCCGTGTTTTGATCCTTATTGCGTAAGACATCACTGGCCACTGCGTGAACACTAATGAACCGTGCTCACACTGCGTTCAGTGGTGTTTCACGATTTTTTTTTCAGCAAACATCAACCATTGGTGTTTGGGTTTCTCCGTGAACTTGAATTCAGTCTCCTCCCATTTCGCTCAAATTTATGGACAATTTTTTACATTTTTAGATTTTAATATTCGAAATCCCTGGAAATAAAAAATGAATCCTAAGAATACAACTCGAATGTTTGGCATTACATAGGAACTCAAATTCGGTTTCAATCTCATTTGAATTTTTCAATTATAAAACAGTTTCATCCAGATTATCTCGAATTTCCCTCAATCATTTATGTATTCTTCTGAATTCAGTCCATTTTTACCTGCAATCATCATAAATTTAACCGAATTATTGTGAATGCATCAGTTACTTCTAGTCGATTTTAGTCACTTTTTGAGTAAGAAACTAGTTCATTTTTATCACTCCTTCGCTGAATTTTACTCCTTTCAAACAGAGAAAAATTCCGGCGAATTCCTTTAAATGTTTAGAAATAAGTGAAAACCCTCGAAATCATTAAAAAAGCTTGAAAACTTGTGAAATAATTTGAAATATTTTTAAACCTCTTTACACTTCTAGAAGTTCTATTAGGGATTCTAGATTCACAGGCCATGAAATCTTGAATATTCTTGAAAATCTCTGAAATAAGTCTGGAATCTTTCAAAATACTTTAAGACTCCTAAAAATTTTTTGGAACCCCTTTGAAACTTTGAAATTTCCACGATACACTCTAAAATGTTTTGAACCCCATTGCAAACGCTTAGAATTTTCAAAAATTCTTCAAAATCTTCTTAAATTGATTATAATTCATACAAATTCTGCGAAAGTCTTCAAAATTTCTTACATTTCTCCAAGATCTCTTACATTTCTTTGTGGTCTTTAAAATTTTTTTGAAACTCGTAAAAATCTTCCTAAATCCTTCGAAATCTCATCAAATTTTCCGCAATCTTTTAAATTGGTCCAAAATATTTTTAAATCCTCCAAATTCCTCAAAATCTATTGAAATCATCAAAATTTGGAAAATCCTTTAGCATATTTTGAAATAAATGAAGTTTTGTGAAATTTTAAGAAATCATTAAAATCTAAGTTTAGAAATCATGAAAATCTAAACTTGAAGATAATATAAATAATGCAATAATTTCAACAATTGCATTTTTTTTTTTGTAAACTACAAACAAAAAATGTCAAAATCGGATTTCTATCCATTGAGGGGTAAACAATTAATCGGAGTCAAATAAAGTCTGAATGATCAACAGCGACCGAAATCATGTTTCGAATATATTGTAATTCAGTTTTTTTTTTCTATAACCCAGGAAAATTACCAGTCGACTCCTTTCTTCGATTTTAATTATTGCTATATCAAGTTTCAGGTTATTATAAATATGACAATTTTAGGTTATCATATAGTGATTCGGACACATCCAATAAAGATACAAATTTAGAGGTTAGGAATTGTTTTTGTCATTACTAACTAAACTTCACATAGTTAAAAAAAAAATAAGTACTATGTCGTCTTCTCATGTCATTTAATAAATAGGGAGCAACCGTATTAAATAATATCAATTAATATTATCTTACCTTGTATTAATTTGGTTACTTAAAGCTTCAATACTTAAAAATAATCCATCGAGTAACAAATAATGTTTTATAATGAAAAAAGGGAAAAAAGGGGAAGATTTTCGAGAATAGGGGAAAAAGGGGGATTTCTAAAAAAAAGGGGAACGCCTCTAAAAAAGGGGAATGCCTCTAAAAAAGGGGAAGACTGTGTACCCTGGATTCATTAGTTTCATGTGGAATCAACCAAAAACTGGTTACTGAGGCCTAAAAATTATTACCATCTTCAGTGCTCGACAAAGACGATCACACTTCACATGAAGAGTTTCTTGAAGACCATAGGTCTAAATTGATATATATGATTGTCCAAGAATACGTTGACAATAGATTAAAACACAGAAATGTTAAATTAACTGATCTTAAATATTGGTGTTGCATATATTACAATAAGTTGACTCACTTTAAAGGTCAGTAAAATACAGACAAGGAATAATATAATAATGAACAAGAAATATGTGTGTACACACACACACACACACACACACACACACACACACATTCAATTTTTTACATTAAAGTATTTGAAAAGAGAAGTTGACTGAATAGCGTTTTACATGTTACTGCAATCTACTAAGTGAGGTGTGCTCATTCAGCTTCATAACTTTTATTACTAATTCTTAAGTTTGAATACATATATAAGAATTCGTTCTATTGTACATGATTTAAAAAAGATTTTATCATTCAATATTATATCATAACATGATCTCAAAGACTGGTATGTACTATATTGACTGGCTTTAACGAATTGTGATGTTAAGCATTCTTGATACAGTTGTGATGAATATAAAAGTATACTGTACTTTATACACTGATAAACCTTGTTTAGTATTTTTTGTTGAAAAACACCCTAGATTTTACTATCTGAACTTTACAATAAGGGGCAAAAAGCATGTTTGAATAATAATTACTAATTTCAATAGTAACTCGTAGCTGCTGTCAGAATTATACAATATGTTAGAATAAAAACTAAAACTTTTACATTTATTGTAAAAAACGTTTGAAGTATTCTTTGAACTCTGTAGTAAAACTGCAAGTCCGTACTACAGTCATTTACAAATTTTAATAGGAGAAAATAGTAAATTTCTTGGATTATAAACTGCAGAAGATAACAGTATTTACACACTGTAGGAGAATAATACGCATGGACCTTGCGCACCGAATTACTAACTGGTTAGCGAAATGTGCTACAGTTCGAATAGATAAAAAAGAAACTCACATATCCTATTGAACTTGAAACCGAATATATACACTATTCGGAATTGACAACATTTGAAATGATATATTTGTGTATTCTGAAAACATAATAATGATAATATTATATTATAAGCTGAAACAGAAAAATTGGGTTAGTAGAAAACGAAGCTGGCAGGAATCGAACACGCGTCTTCGGGGCAGCAGTCGGGCGAAGTTCCATTTATCTACAGAACATTATGAAAGATGGGAATAAAAACATCCATATGATCTAAATGATGGATAGTTCATTGGATCCAATGAATTTAATAATTTATCAACATTAATGATAATTTTATAATTTTAAAAACGAAAATTTTCAATTTAATTAAAATAAGTAAATGATAAAAAATGACTTAAGATTTTTTCAAAGTAAAATCACGTTTGAAAACAAAAGCATATGAATCCGTTGATCGGAGATCGACACACGTCGGATACGCTCGGTCCATGGCTTGATGTTTTCTGCTAAATCAGTTAGTAATATTTTTGGAACCAATTTTAATAACTGGTATCAACCCCAATACAAAAAGTATAAAATGTTTATAATATACATCGTTTTCCTACAGAAAATAGTCATTTTTCTTGCATAGTTAGTACATTATGTTACTTAAAATACTTATTACTCATATTTTCTGTGTACAATCTATTAATTTCTCTAATAATTTTTCCTATATCAGATTTTACTACAGAAAATAGTAAAGCTTGCTGTTATCAAATAGGAAACCTTCTTATAAGAATAGCACATTTCATTATTTAAATTTTTAGAATGCCGAAATTTTAGCGTTTTGCCCCAATTTTATTAATTTTTCCAACATAGTTTCTCAGTGTACTACTCTCAAGTCAGTTGAATGTTGAATTGTTTGAAACAAAATGTGTTCAACGTTTAAGAAAATAAATATTTTGTTTTCGTACTATAAGGAATTATAAGAATGTATTATCTAATAGCCACCATATCCCTATAAAGAGAAACATTGCGAAAAAATAAATAAAAAGCGTACGTAATACGCATGCGCCATTAGAGAAGGTAAGACTCTGACCCTCACACTCTTGCTCTCTCCTCTGCGCAGTCACTTCTGAGCCCGGCTCCCCCGCTCTATCTGTATTATCTCTATGGTAAATTTACAAAACAGAGTTGTGATTTCACATAACCTAAAAATGAAATTACCGACTTCTATCAATATCGAACGTTACGCGTTGGTATTAATTGATCCTACATTCAACATGGTAGAATTACGTTAAAAATGTTTAAAGTGTACCTTTCGACTGCAGAATAGTAATCTCACTGGGGTGAAGGTGTAACGACAAAACCAGATCACTGCTTAAATACCGCAAAGCGTGAGAAACAACACATTTTGGCATAATAACAGCGGAATAAAAATGAGCCAAATTTCTGCACTTGAGAACGGTAGAATGTCAAAATAACCTTGGTGCGTCAGAGATTCCAAAGACAAGTGTCAACGTCAAGCCCGGTTCACATCCATGCTCAACAGAGAAAAGACCTGCGCGAGTGGAACGTGTTCCCGTCTCCGCACGCCACTACCACCTACCGGTATGGCACTATGAAGACGAACATGTGCATCCACCATTTTCGGTCCATGGAGTAGGGATGGGAAATATCGGTAAAAAGACGTATCGATACATATCGGTATTTCTGGAAAAAGTATCGATAGTATCGATATCTATCGATAACTTCCCCCTCTACTCGCTATCTTTACCTGACCTTATTTCAAAGTTTCGCAGTTAAAAATAATTCAAAATCGATGTGACTTTTTTTACGCATAAATCAATTATGCTTTCTCCTTGGATTTTTCGTTTCC
>WSXT02142508.1:0-10451 GCA_011762715.2 Neuroterus valhalla
CATTCGGATTGAATTTGATTCCGATGCATGGATTAGAAAGGATTGAACAGTCATTTCGTATGAGCCTCGGATTCATTCGGATCGAAAGCGCGAATCGGAAAGGATTAAAATAAGGTTTCTGATTCTTTCGAATTAGGATTACGGATTGGAAAGGATAAAAAGTTCAATTTAGATCCAATCGGATCAGCCATTCGGATCAGAAAAGATTAGGTGTTAGTTGCAAAGAAGTATCGGATTCATACGGATTGAATTTGATTCCGATGCATGGATTAGAAAGGATTGAACAGTCATTTCGTATGAGCTTCGGATTCATTGGGATCAAAGGGGCGGATTGGAAAGGATTAATAGTTCAATTCGGATCCAATCGGATTGGCCATTCGGATTGAAAAAGATTAGGTGTTAGTTTCAGAGAAGTATCGTATTTACTCGGATTAAGATTACGTATTGGAAAGGATGAATAGTTCAATTCGGATCAAATCGGATTAGCCATTCGGATTGAAAAAGATTAATCTATTATTGATAGCTCCAGAAAAATCGATATCAATAGTAAGTAAAGTCAGAAAATTGATAAAGTAAAATCACGTAGTTTAATTCGATTCATTTGATGACATTATACTCATAATTCCTTTGACGCATGCACTCTTCCATTTTTATTGGAATATATTTTATTGGAATTCATTGGAATAATATTTGCAGAAGTTGATATAGATCTTATGAGAGCTTTTTATTGAACTTCACTATAATATTTTGCCACGATATTGTAAGGATAGGATAGTCGTTGAACTTGATCTCGAATCTGGGGCTTGTTTGTTTCGAAAATCGTCGATAAGGAAGATTCATTTGTTCTTATCAGTTTCCCGTTGTCCCTCTCCATTTGTTTCTCCAGCTGCTTTTGTCGATTGCCTTCTAGTATCATTCGCAGTGTGTCAACGGGATAGTTTAGTCCAGGTGTTGTGGCTAGGGTGTCAGATCTTTTCCCATACCTGAAAGTACATCACAATTTTATAAATAATATACCAAATTTGAACAGAAGCTGTGAATGTTAAAGAAAATTCGCACTAGTTTATTTCTAAGGAACAATAAAGAGGCTCTCCGGTAGAGCTTTTTCAGAATTTTGCACGGAGAAAAATGGAGTTTCAAGCGTTGGGTGTCAAAATATAGATGTTCAGTTCAACCCTTTAGAGCAGAGGTGTCCAACCTTTTTTTAGTCGGAGTCAGAGCTGTGGCTCCGAATCCGAATCAAGAGCCACTTTTTTTGAACGCATTCGAAATCGATCCGATTCAAGAATTTTTTCCGAAACCTGTCCAATCTTATCCGAAAACTGTACGGAAACAGTCCGAAATTTGTCTAGCCGAGTCCGAAATCTGTCCGGACAATAAAGTTTGACTCCAGAAAGAGTCCTGAGATAATTTTTGTGAAAGTGAAAACGGGAAGTAATCCGATCAAGTTGGAAATCTGTACGTTCGAAAACATCGACTCCGAAAAAAGTCCGGCTCTATCCGACATTAGTCCCAAAATTCAGAACCTGAAATTATTTTTGTTAATGTAAAGAACGAAAGATCGTCTGAATAAATCTGAAATCCGTTCAGTTAAAACATTTACTCCGGTAATAGTCCGCATCTATCCGTAATTAATCCGCAGCTTTGAGTTATATTTCGGTAAAGTGAAAACGGAAAGTGGTCCGAATGATCCTCCAGATCTTACAAACTACGGACTGGACCGGACACAATCCTGAATTATATCCAGAAGACCGTACAAAAAACGGACAAGAGCGGACAGAATCCGGATTAATCACATCCAGAGGATCATACAAGAAGCGGACTCGACCGGACACAATACAAATTACTCACATCCGGAAGACCGTACAAAACACAGACCTGACTGAACATAATTCGGAATGATCACATTCTTCAGACCGTACTCAACACGGATTCGACCGAACACATACCGGATCGACCGCATCCAGAAGACCATACAAAACACGGACTCGAACGAACACAATCCAGATTATTCACATCCGGAAGACCGTACAAAACACGGACATGACCGGACACAATTCGGATTAATACCATCCGTTATATCGTACAAAATACGGACTGAAACGGATTCTTCGCAGATTGATTGAATCCGTCTCACCGGAAATCTTTCGGATTATACCAAATGAAAACCAGATTTAATTTCGTGCTCCTCCCGTCGGACAAATACTGGAAACATTCGGATAGAATCCGGAGGACAAAAATCCGATGACTTTTCGGGCAAATTTCGGAATCCGAAATTTGTCCAAAACTTGTCCGAAATTTTTAGCAGGGTACGGTACTTGCTTTTAGGGCACGCGAGACTAGAAGATGTTAGATGAACTCTCACAAACATGTCAAACCGGAAAGCAAAAACCACTGCCAACCATGGCCGGAGCCACATGTGGCTCAGTTGCTCTCAGGTTTGATACCTCTGCTCTAGAGTGTATCATGTACGATCCATAATGTTTCCCTTCAGTCAGAAAGATTTTTTTTTTTGTGTTCAACTGAACCATCCGCTGAGTTTCAGAATAACTTTGAGGGATGATCAAATCGACAAAACTGCGGGAAGTCTCATCTGCGGCACGTCTCTGTTGAAACAAGTCTCACCTGTGGCAAGTCTCTCTTGCTGTATATCTCTGCTGCGAAAAGTTCTTTCTGCGGTATGTCTCCCTTGCGGAATCTCTCCTGAGTAGATTTTCAATTTTGTGATAAGCCAACTGAAGCGAATTGTCTGCCTGCAGCATCACTCATCCTCTGAATAGGCAAGAGTGCAGCATCTCTCCTTAATTATATGACCTACGAGACTTGGGACAGGGGAAAGTTATTTAACCTGCATCATTTCCATGAACAGTATTTTGCCACGCCAAATTTTTCTAAGGGGAGAGATGCCGCAGGTAGACAAATTAGTTCGCGAGGCTTGCCACAAAATTGGCATTCTACTCGAGAGCTATGTTGCAAGGGAGACTTGCCGCATAGAGATCTGCCGCAAGAGAGACTTGACACAGATGAGACTTGAAATAGGTGAGACTTGCTGCAGATGAGACTTGCTGCCGATAAGACTCATCACATGTGAGACTTGCCGTAGATAAGTCTTGCCGCATGGAAGGCTTCTCGCCAATGAGACTCGCCGCATGTGACTTGATGTAGACTCCATTTTGCCAATTCCGTGGGTAAAGTTCACTATCAGAGATAACCGAATTGAAATTCTGAAGTGGTCAAGTCAACCATCACAACGAGCGCGTTAGAGGTGTGAACTTTGTCTAGTTCAGTAACTACTGTTATTACGATAGATCATTGTCAGACGCTTTGTAATTTGCAAAAGTACTTGTGCAGTAAAGTTTTTCTGCTGTTATTCGGAACAAAAGATTTTTAGGTATCTATTTCACCTACTGTAGGAGTTCCAAGGCCTCATGAGACTGACAGTTTTGAGGTTAGGGTGAGGGACACATTTTGAATAAAGGATAAGAAATTCTGATCGAGAATTCCGTTTTCCGTACGAAAGTGCGAGGAAACAGTTACTGTGTAGTCTACAGTCTGGTGTTACTGTGATGAAGTTCAAGGAATGTTGACGATAAGAATGAGTAAAAAGATTTTGCGAGTGGGAGATTGTATGGTATAAGCGAAGGATCTTGAGAGCCAGAGTGACAGTCTCCGAGTTTGAGGTCAATCAAGTTGAGCTGGGAGATCGAGAGATATTCCAAGAAGAGCAAAAGAGAAGAGAGGAAAAGTAGTGAGGATAAAGAAGTGGCATTGAGTGTTAAAAAAGTCATAAAATGTATAGAACACCTTCTTCAGAAAAAGATAAGTATGGAAATAAGGAAAAGAGAGAAGTGAGAAAAAAGGTAAAATATAAAGGGGAGACAGAGGAAGAAGATGTTAGATTAATATAAATGAGGAATATGATGATTAGGGTAATGAAAATGAAGGAAAAAAGTCAGGAAGAAGGGGAAGGAGAAATTAGAAAGAGAAAATGAAGAGTGAAAAAAGTGATGAGGGAAGTGAAAATGATGATGAGGGAAGGTTAAAATGAATAGGTAGAAGAATAAAAATTAAAGAGAGGAAAAGGAAAGAAAAGAAAGTAATAAAGGTCCGAGGATTAGAGGATAAGGAGCCTAATAAAGGTTTACGAGGAGTGCTGTAAAGGAAACATAAAACGGTAGGGATGGAGGAAGTAGTAAGTATAGAATAGGGTGCGGAGGAGAGAAAATCGCTCCAGAAAAAATGAAGAAATAAGAACATAAGACGGAAGTGATGACAAATAGAAAGGGAATAATAAAAAGCTCAGGAGAGAATATAGGATGATTCGGCATGGGGAAGAAGGGTTATGAAGCAAGAGTTGAGAAAATAGCGGAAGAGGAGGAAACAAATGAAAAGGAAATGTAGGTTAGGCATGGAAATATAGAGATAGAAGGTATATGGTGTCATGAGGACGAACAGACAGAAGATTTAGTAAAGAGTCGGGTGCCAGGGGACTTGAGAAGGAAGGGAGGGAAGAGAGGAGAATAAGAAAAAGTGGAAAGCGAAATAAAGAGAAGAGAGGGAGGGATGAATGGAGGAAATACTACTAGAATGTAGCGAGATTGGGGAGGAGAGATAGAGAATTTATGAGAAAGTTTGAGCAGTAGGAGGTAATAGTTATGATGGAAACGTGGCAAGATGAAAAGCGATAGGCAAAGTGATGGGAAGGTTACCTGGAAGTTTTAGGAGGCAGGTTCAATTTGCATAGAGAAGAAATAGAAAAGGCAGATTGACAGGAAGAATATTTTCAAGAATAAGAAAGGAATATATAAACAGAGCATAAGAAAGAAGTGATGAATGAGTAAATAGAAAAACAATTAAAAGAAGAGGTAAAGATAGGAGAAGAGAGATGCAAGGTAGCAGGAGTATATGTGAACGGAAATATGGAGGAGAAATGCAAAGAGGTAAAAGAACTGATGTAGATGAAGAGGAAGTTAGGCTTGTGATTGGAGAAATTCTAATGCGAGGACAGGAGATAGGAAAAGAAGGGAATGAGAAGGAGGTCGAAGGAGTGAATCAAAGGTCAAGATACTGAATGGACGAGGGAAACAATCCCGGAGTGCTTGGAGGAAATGAGATAATTTATTCAAACAGGAATAGAGGGGAATGAGGCAGGTGAATATACACCTTCAGGAGGTAAAAAAGGAGAAGCAATTGATATGCGGTAGTGGACGATGAGTTTGCAAAAAAGGCCACGAAAATAGAGGTATGTAAACATATAAATTTTGATCACATTCCACTAACACTGACATTAGAGGGTAAAAAGGGTATTGAAATTGAGGGGAGAAAGGAAATGAGGGTTGAAAGAATGGGTTGAGGGAATCGGTCAGCAAAAAGAACAGAAAAATTTGATAAGGATATGAAGAATGTAAAAATTAGTCAAGGGAATATAGGTTAAGAGATGGAAATATTGATAGGAGAAATAGAAAAAGTATTTGAGGAAGCAATCAAAGAAGGAGAAGTGAGGAAGAAGTTATAAATGGATGGTATGAGGAATTTCAAGAGAAGAAAAGGAAGTAAGGAAGCAATTGAGAAGGAAAAGACAAGAAAAGAGAAGTAGGGATAAATGAAGAATAAAACAGAAGGAATATACTAAGATTTGCGATAAGAAAAATAGGGAAGAAAATGAAAGGCTTGAAGGAGAGTTAGTGAGAGATAGAACGGGAGAAGCGGTTCAGAAAGAAGTGAATGAAGAAACGAAGAGGAAAGAAAGGATAAAATAGGATATGGAGTTAGTAGAATGGAATAAGTTTTTTTTTCGATATTCTTTGAGGGGTAAAAAATAAAGTTAAGGGCGGAAAAGGAGTACGGAAAAGAGGCGAGAAAGGAGTCATGAAAAGTGAGAAAAGTTCCAATGTTTTTGAAATATTGAAAGAGGGAAAAGCTTCTGGTTTGGATGAAACTCAAAATGAAGTATAAAAACATAAGGAAAACGATTTAGATAAATGGGCATAGGTAATGTGCAATATGGTATATAGAGGAGAGAAATAGTCAGAGAAAGAAGTTAAAGAAAAAAAGATAGTGCCACTAAATCAGACGGGGTTTGGGAAAGAAATAAGGATCATGGATAACGTATATGTTGTAAATTATCTAAAAAATAGAAGGACTAGAAAGGAGAAGGAATAAATGATAGCTCTTTCCGTGAATTCAAAGGCAATTCGATTCTTTTGACAGGAAAGAGATAGAAAGAGGTAGGGTGAAGAAAGTGATGTGGGAAGGGATGAAGAGAAAAGGATGCAGAGGTAATAGGGTGAGGGAAGAGGAGATTAAATTTCGATGTAGAAGTTAGCACTTGGTGGTAATGCAGCAGGTATAAGGAACGGAGAAAAGAAGAATAAGAAATATTATTAGAAAAGGAGAATGTGGTTCATTGATATTGCGGAATGGCAAGTATAAGGAAATGAGACAGAACTAAGGAAATGAAAGAGAAGGGAAGAGATGGAGAGGTTACAGGAACGATATTTAATATAAATGCTAGGAGAGGATCAGAAGACACCTGGATATATAATAAGAAAGGAAGCACACAAGGATAAATTAAGTATCAGAGCAGGGAAGAGGACGTAGGAGTTTGAAGTTATTTTATAATATTGAGAACAAATATCAAGAAAGACAATTGATAGAAAGATAGGGTAAGATTAAGGAGTTGAAATATAATAGATAGGATGAGGTGATAAAAAGGAGAGGACTTCCAAAGCATATGGAAAAGTGATGAGGAAATAAATATGGAGAAAAATAGCGTCGTCCAGATTAGAAAATGAGGTAAGGGAAGCGATAACTTGGAAAGAAAAGGAGAAAAGAAGGTGCAGAATATGTGCATGGAAAGAAGAAACATGAGAGGAGGTATGGGATGGTTGCATGAGGGAGAAGGAAGATAGTGGGGTATGGCAAGGGAGAAGAATCGCTCGCTTGCATTGTTATAGATGAATTCATTAGTAAATTTTGAACACTTAAATATCTTTTATTAGTCAATGTCTCTGATACTTGGAAAAGATAAAGTATTTATTTTATGGGGTGAAAAAGTCTAATAATACACTCTGTAGATTAAAAGTTATATCCTCCATTATATTTGCGGTTAAATCTGGATACCTGGCTTTTCCGTTGAATGTGTAGTAATCCTTAACGAGATCAAGGTACTTTCTAAGTTCTTCAGGACTGGAGAAAACTTTGGGTCTTATAGGTCTAGCCATTGGATCTGGTTCTCCTTGAATCATTGCAGATCCCGCCAATAATAGCAAACTCACCCACGTGATTTGTGTCATTATTGCAGTCACGTTCATCCTACAAAAATATATGAAACGATGTATTGTATTGAATTTTTTTTTTCACTTTGATCCAATTTAATTGGTACATGGAGAAAACTGGATATTAAATGGGAAAGATATTGGAAGTATGTATATTATCACATAATATCTAGATATTATCGCACAACATCTTCCTTTTCCTCTAAGTATACAAGATTTCACCGGCTGATATCACAGGATTTTGAGGTAATGAAAATCTGTGATGTTGGAATTTAAAATCCGAAATATTATCGTATAGTGTCAGGAGATATTTGGAGCACTTATGATCTGAGACGTGAATACTTAACATCTAAGGTATTATCGCATGATAACAGAAAATATTAGGAGCTCATATAACCAAATATGTCAACCGTATGTGTTCTCTTCTCTAGTGCAGCCAGGCTAGGTCGACTATGTGGGGAGAAAATGATGCCGTTTTTAGCGCCATCTGTGTCGGCTGGCAAAACTGAGTCAGCGTCTATGTGTTAGTCCACGTGTGCATGTAAAAATTGCTCTTGTGTGTGCCGATATCTCATTATTTTGAAGAAAGAGGAGATAATAAATGCAAAATGAAGCAAATAAATACCGTGAAAATTTAACAAATGATAGGACAAAATTTGACAATGGTCCGGAACAAGAGACCACACCTAGTGCACCCGAAGGCTTTAGCTGTGCTCTAAAAGGGTCAAAAATGCGTTATTTTGATGCATTCGAGGTCCCGTAACATCACGAAAAAATTTAGCCTTCCCAAAGATGACGATGGAACCGTAAAGAAATACTTCTTACTCTCAAAATGCAAACTCTAACTTTTCGATACGATTTTTCCCGGCCAAGATATGGCGAATTCAAATATGAAAAATTTCACTTTTCACGGATATCATTTTTGCTACAAAAATATTTGCCCAGGAAATAATACTCGCACAACCATGTCTATTACAGCTTGTTGTCGATTGTGATAAGATCAGCTTTTAATATTGAAAATAATAGTTTGAATTTTTTCATGGACGTGCTCGAAAACGTGTCAATAAATGTTCTTCTTTCAGAGTGTTCTGCAATGGGATGTTAACGCTGCAATTATAAAGAGGTGCTTATAAACCGTGAGTATATAACTCATTTATTTGAGTCAACTTTGTATAAACTATGTATATACCCAATGTGAGGAAGTTATCTCGAAAATGTATGTAACATCTTTTCTCCAAATTATTTTTCCAAGAAGATTTATTTAATGTTTTTTGTGTGGTTATAATATTTATTCAAATCTTTTCAACATAAGCACAAATGATGTATACATAAATAAATAAGTATTGACTAACGTTGAATAACCACCTGTGTAGGCTATGTGTGGTGTTTACAATTGCAGCTTCCACATCTTATTTTAGGACATTTCGAAAAAAGAATATTTATTGACACGTTTCCGAGCACATCTTTGAACAAATCAAAAGTAACATTCTTTTGTATTTAATAATGCAAAAAGCTAATTTCATCACAATCAAGCTTCAATTCTCGCGTTTGAAACACACTTTGTGTACATATTCCATCTGCTCCATGGGCCCAAAATGGTGGATGCGCATACCCATATATTTAGAGCTCTAGCCTTGGCGCAGCCTTCCTGTGCGTCGCACATATGGTCTCCTTCTTGGCTTTGTTGAATTGTGACGCCTTTGCATGATTTGATATAAACTGAACTGAACTGCTGAACTCATTTTCGAATTAAAACGTGTAAAGTATGTGAAGTTTGTAAAACGTGATCCTCCTGGGATAGTCTTTCGGTAAGAATAGATTCTAATTAATGTATGGCTGCAAGATTGAAGGTAAATGAAAACTAACCTCCAAATAAAGAAACTACATCTTTCTAATAGGATTCCTCAATATCGAATTGTCGCTTTCACAGATTACTCAACTTCTCCTCGAATACGGATGTGAGCAGATTATTCAAACAGTGGACATTTGACTTCTCCACAATAGAAAGATTTTGAGGTACATTTTTCAATTTGTATCAGAAAATAAGGAATTTTCGTATAAAAAAATAGAAATTGACTTATTGGTAACAATTCAGAAGGCTTGAAATGGAAGGTCAACGATCAAAGTTGTCATACGCAACCAACGCGAAGAGAAAAAAAATTCAATAATTTCAATATTCAATATAAGTTTTTGAATTCCGAGGCCAATTTATTGAAAGTAAAAGAATCAGGCCTTATGAAGGATCGAATAATCTTCAATTTTTCGCTGACATTGAAACTTTTTTGATAGTACATGCTCTTTTTACTTCATGCTTCAATGTATTTCCATATGCCCAAAGCGGTGAATCCTGGAATTTTATTGATTACTATTGGGAACAGGAATTTTTCATCCGACTTGGATTATACAAACGGTGATGAATTGTAGATATGATTGCCTGATGTAATATCGTTTTGTTTATTTACTATAAATTTTTTTTGTATCGAGTTAACAATGAGCAGTAATAGTTTTTTCCTATATTAGAATGCATGGATCATACAGTGCATGCCATTACTCTGCAATTCAGGCTTTCGATGAAATAGGAAATCAAACTCCAATTTTGAGGTATCACAGCATGAGATGTCAAAGACGTTCCTCCTGCACGTTTTTGTAAGTAAACATTACGACTTGACGAAGATTTCTAAAATTATGTACCTAAATAACATTCTCATATTCGTCTCTGAATTGATTAAATATCTTCGCATTAACTGAATTGAACACACGTTGAAGAGGAACTTAAGCGACAGAAGACATTGATCTGAATCGCGGAGACACACCACGACAATTTATTACAATTGTTATAAATAATTAAGATCTGAGACAAACCAAAATGAGGATCAACTACAAATTGTTTACTCCTTTCTCTCCGACCGTCGATGAAAAATTATGACATAATACATATATTTAAGGTTTCTGTTTTCAATAAAGGTTGATTACATTTTCAATAACATTTGAATCCAATTACTCCGCAATCATTTCTGTGCGTTTCATGTTTCCTTCAAATATGGATCCAAGACAAATTCAAATTGTCTAGACAGTCGTGGCCTTATATATTTTAAATCTCTTTCCCAATCCCCACACCTGCCTCATCACAACATTTGCCCTCCTTACTCTTTCTTTTATATGACCATTCACTTC
>WSXT02142530.1:0-10449 GCA_011762715.2 Neuroterus valhalla
CGTCATCCAGTCCCTCTGCGGTTATGTCCTCTATACCGGGTATTTTATCTCGAATTCTTCTGTTGAAAAGTAATTCTGATGGTGACTTCCCAGTTGTTCCATGTGGTGTGACATTGTACATCATTATGTACGTCATTATCTGCTTCTTGTAGTCCCGATCATTATTTAAATAGCTGATTTGTAAACGCTTCTCTAGTGATTTGTTTATATTTTTAACTTCGCGATTCGCTTGTGGCCAGTATGGTGGAGAGTTCACTATCTCGATTCCATTTGTATCGCAGAACTTTTTAAATTCACTACTGTTGAAGTTAGTAGCATTGTCTACCTTAATCGTAATGCGCAGGCCCAACTGGCAGAACACTTCTTCAAGGCATCGAATTATCGTTTCCGAAGAGGTGGATTTCGTAAATATGGCCTCAACGTATCGCGAGTAGTAATCAATAATTACCAAGAGATGTTCCTGGTATGTTTCGCCTGACATGTAATCTAGGGCCAGATATTGCCACGGGCCAGCTGGAAGTTTTTTTCTAGTCATGGGTGCTGGTCTGTTTGGTTGTGATACTAGTAAGCATTCATGGCAACGCTTTACTTGATTTTCAGCTCCTCTATCTATCTGCGGCCACCATACCTTAGAACGTAGTCTGCGTTTCATTACAGTTTCTCCCGGGTGGCCCTCATGTGCCAGTTCTAAAATGCGAGCTCGCAACCCTGTTGGAACAACAATTTCGTTACCTCGGAGGAGCGAAGGTCCCATGGTGGTGAGTTCAAGACAAAAAGGGTAGAATGGGCTGTCATCACCTGCAGTCCATGAGTTGTCTGCAAGCTTGCCTACGACTGTTGAGGTCTCTGTGCTTTGGGGATTGCTTTCTGGATGATTGCCTGCACATGGCACTCGTTTGGTTCGTCAAAAGATGCGTCTGGTTCTAATTTGCATAACCTTGATAGAGGATCAGCAATGTTTGACTTCCCCGGTCTGTATATAACCTGAAATTTGAAGGCCTGGAGTCTTAGAAGCCACCTTTCTATTCTCGCGGGTGGTTTTGAAGTGGGCTTGAATATAGCCTCCAGCGGTTTGTGGTATGTCACTAAGTCGAATCGAATCCCTGCCAAATAAAGATAAAACCTTTCAACGGACCATACCAGTGCCAGGCTTTCCTTTTCAGTTTGTGAATATCGACGTTCTACAGTGGTGAGGCTCTTACTTCCGAAAGAAATTACACGTGGTTCATCCATATCGTCGAACTGCAGCAGTACTGCTCCTAAAGCAATCGGGCTTGCATCTGCTATTAACTGCGTGCGTAGGTTAACCCATCAGCTGCTAGCGGTACTGTATGGTACCACGCGGTTCCTCTCTTGAAAATCCCCTTTAAAACTCTAGTGGTACCACCGTACGGTACCACCCTCTCACGGCTAAACGGAAAAATTGAATAAGAAACAGATTCGCTATTTACCTAATAAAACTGTTATAGCTAAGACACCTGAAGGAAAATAAAAATCCACGGCAGAAAAAAATTCCGCAGCTGATGGGTTAATATCAAAAAACGCCAAAGTAGGCAATTTCTCTTTCTCTCCTTTGAGTTTTTGAAAATTCTCTTGCTGGTTTGGTCCCCATTGAAATTTCGTTTTTTTGCTTCATGAGTAGTCGAAGTGGATCCGTGAGATCGCTGAGGTTTGGTATGAATTTTCCTAGGTATGTTACGAGTCCTAGAAAGCTCCTTACTTCTTCTTTGTTTGTGGGCGATCGGAAGTTACGAATCACTTCGACTTTCTGTGGGTCAGGTTTCACTCCTGAAGATGCCAGTATATGTCCTAGGAATTTTAACTGCTCCGCTTTGAATTCACATTTATTTTGATTCAAGAGAACATTGTGATTCCTTAACACCTCTAGTACATACCGCAAACACTCATCATGTTCAGCTTCTGTTGCTCCGTAGATAATTATGTCATCCAGGTAATTTAAGCAGTTTTTGCATGGGGCAAGAATACTCTGAAATATTCTTTGGAATATTTCTGGAGCGGAGTTTATTCCAAACATGAGACGCTTGTATCTGAATAATCCTTTATGCGTTATGAACGTTGTGGTAGCCCGACTTTCTTCTTCCAGTTCCAACTGATGATAAGCGCTAGTCAAGTCTAAGCGTGAGAAGTATTTAGCTCCTCTTAACTTGGTCATGAAATTATCAAAAGTGGGGAGTGGAAAGTTTTCTCTCAAAATTGCTTTGTTAGCTCGTCTCATATCGATACATATTCTGATGTCATCGTTTGGTTTCAACATAATCAACATTGGTGAGATCCATGGACTAAACCCTTTTACCTTTTCTATGATGTCATTGGCAAGTGCCTCATTCAATTTCTCTTCCACCCTAGCCTCCACGGCAATAGGGATTTTCCGACATGGTTGTTGTACCGGTTTTACCGTTGTGTCAATCGTGAGTCTTACTTTAAGATCTCGAATTTTGGGAAAATGAGTATTTTCTTGTAGTTGATTGATTTCTTCGGTTATGCCTAATTTCAGAACTCCGAGAGAGATTGCCGTTTCCTTGACTAATAAGGATATGGTTCCATTTTCTACTACCATGAAAGATTCTATGCGTTCCCGGCCGTTCCGTACCCTGATTGGTGCCGTAAATTTGCATTTGACGTCCAACGTATTCCTGGAAGCATATGATTTTATGGTGCTTTTCACATCTTGTTGGATTTCTATTATGGCAGCATTGTTTCTGATCAGCGTTTGCCAATCTCGTCCGTTGATCACATTACAAGAAGATCCTGAATCGATTAGCATGTTTATAGCCGTGCCACCTATTTTGATCTGGATTATGTCATCTCTTGGGCTCTCGCAAGGTTCTGCCAGGCTTTCGATTTTGAAATATTCGAAATTTTCTATGTCACTGGTTGAAGGTGAATTGTTGGTTCCTTCGATGTGATTTACTCTCCTTTTATTTTCTATTCTATATTGAGTTTGGGAGTTCGATGTGCTCGGATAGCTAAATCGGCTTTTTTTCCCGGTCCTACATTTTCTGGCGTAATGTCCTACGCGACCGCACTGGTGACATTTAGTATTCATGGCCAGACAATTTTTCAGTTCTGAAGAATTATGATTCTTATTTCCACATCTGGAACATTCCGCGTGCCTGTTGGGTTCACAAAATTTTCGTTTCTTCGAATTCTCAATGTGGATGATCTGTGATCCGGTTCCTTCCAATTGTACAGTGTCCATCTTTTGCATAATATTAATTTGGTTTCTTGTTTCTTCGTATATTTGGCACTGTTCTATCACTTCATTCAATGGGAACTCCTCTTCCAGAAGTTTCCTCTTCAGGTCTACTGGTGACCATGCATCAATTAGTTTATCCTTGATATTAATTTCCCGCGCTACCCTTTCAGTATTCCCAAACGAACATTTATTAGCTTGTAGTCTACACCTTATCGGAAATTTGTTTAGATTTTCCCCGGCCTCAGGTTTCATGCCACGGAAATTGTGTCTTTCAAAAGATGAGTTTTGTTGTGGTGAAAAATTCCCGTCAAGGGTGTCAACTAAGATTTTAAATACGTCATTATTTTCGTCCGCATTGTAGTCTACAATGGCCCCTGGTAACCCAAACGCAACTTCTTGTAATTGAGGGCCTCCAAGGTGTAGCAGTTTATTTTTCTTCTTAACACACTTTTGTGATTTCCTCGGCTTCTAAATATAATTTTACAGAACGTACCCATTTTCTCCATTCTGTGGCCAGCAATGCTCTATCCATAGAGTCACAGGCGAAGTGTCTAATCGATGACTGATCCATGTTCCTTACAGAATTTAATTCTTTCTCATAGTAGAAATAAATCCACTCAAAACGGCTGTCACTGCCAATACTAATCACAATTTAACGGAATCGAATACAACGTCAAAGAAATATTTCAAAAAATTTCACAATAAAATAAAATAAGCTGTATATATACGATATCCCGATATGCTCTTTCCGAGAAAGCTATGTTCAGATCAAATTTAGGAATAGTCGTGTATCATTTTAAACAACTAAAATCATTCAATTCACGAAGCGTGATTGACAATTCAACTATTATCGTTCATATAATAATTAGGAATATTCATAAAACCATTATAATATGTTCGAATTTATCAATAAAGTTAGATATAACCAAGACTTTCAGCATGAACATTAAAAAGACATGTTTTTGTAACATAGTTCTATTCTAATATCAATTACAGTGTAATACCACAAAACCTTTATTATCAAGAACAAATATTCATCAATAAAATATGTTCGCATTAACCGGTGAACTTGAATATAACCAAGACTTATAACTTTCAGCATCAACATTAAATAAACATGTTATAGTTTTATCCGAATATTCATTACAGTGTATTGCCACAAAACCTTTACTATCAAAAACAGATATGCATCTGATGACAGAAATTTTGACAGTTTATTTTTCAGATTATCTAATAATAATAATCTGAAAGATTACATTGTTTACATGAATTCATTTTGCGAACAAAATAAATTAATCAAATAATATAATATGTATAAATAAATACTTGAGAAAAATTAATAAATAATAATAATTATCATTCAATACATGAAATAACAAAGTTTCTGTCAATATCTATTATCCAATATCCATTGCAAATTTCAATAGTATATTTTAATGTAAAAAGTTAAGTTTATATGAGTTTAGTTTGCAAATAAATTAAATTATGTCTTTGTCGACTGGTCGGTTCCGCATTAAATACGTCAATTAAATTACTCAACAAATAAATACTGAATCTATGAGTCATTAGTAAAATGCGTTACAACAGTCAAGTATATATACGTATCTAATACGTATCTAATACGTATTAGATTCTACTGACCCAACTGAAAACATAGACCCCAATATTAGACAGTATTTTTTGGGAACATAGAAAGGTAACGAATATTGGGAACGGATATAGTCCAGGCAGAAAACATTGGACTGTACATATTGCACGTACGTACAGTCCAGGCCAAAAACATTGGACTGTACATACGGCAGGTACGGACAGTCCAGGCCAAAAACATTGGACTGTACATACTGCACGTACGTACAGTTCAAGCCTAAGACATTGGACTATACATATTACACGTACGTACAGTCCAGGCGAATAATATTGGACTGTACAATGTTTTTGGCCTGGAGTCTACGTATGCTGCACGGCAGTGGCGGCGGCGGCGGCAGTGAGAAAATTTAGAAGCAGAAGTGGAAAAAGCAAAAGTAGAAGAACAGAAGCAAGAAAGGTCAAATAATAAAAAGAATAGCTATTGGAAATCCTCGAATTTTTGTATCTTTATAATAAGGGTAAGATATATCTTAACCTTATTATAAATATCTATCACCGCCGCCGCCGCTCCCGTCTACTACCCCAATAGACCCCAGGGTGGGGTCTGGTAGACCTCACGTTAGGTTAGGTTAGGTCCATGTTTTCAGGTGGGTTAGTACAAAGAAGAATATTGGGGTCTATGTGTTCAGTTAGGTCAGTACAGGTCCTTGCCTTCCTATGTTTTTATAAAATACAGTACAATGTCAGTTAGGTTGGGTAAGGTTAGGTTAGGTCAATACATAGATGAATATTGGGGTCTATGTTTTCAGTGAGGTGCATGCATATATATATACATATGAATTAAAATTTGGTTTAACAACCACCGCGGGGCCTACCTGGGAGCAACTGTCATTCAGGAGAATGGCACCAGCTCCCAGTCGAACCGCGGTTAAATACACCCATGTCCACGTCTCACGACCGTGAGATGAGTGACCACATATATTGCTCGAAAGCTCAAAAGTCAGATTGATGTTCACATTGGAATTACACCCAATGATGATAGGGGATCTCAATTGGAATCAGTTTTGACTGTGAAGCAGAAGCATTCACGTTTGTAGGAAAATTAGAATTTTAGCTATCGAAATTCTCAAGTTTATTGATCCATTTAACCCGAGCTCGAATGAGTTGTGTTCGTCATTTATAAGAAGGAAGAAAGGAACAAATTTTTCTTTAGTTTTGGAACGAGGTTCTTTATACGAGGGTAGAAAAATTTCGTGGGTAGAGACCTAATCTTCAAAAAGTACCATGACGCTGAAAAGCGTTATTTACTGTAGAATATGACGTCATCTTAGACGCTACACTAAAAGGGGTTTTTGACTTCAGAATATGATACAGTTTGAAATTTTAATGAGCATCGTTGGAGCAGCGCTAGCATTGGGTTCTAGAGAGGGATATATAACACCGGTTGAAATTTTTACGAGCACGGGTTACGACATATAGATTTTACGAAGATGCAACTTCGTGCATTTCGCGAAAATTTCAAGCAATTTGCACACATTTGATGCCTTATTGTCATAGCTTTACGACAAAGTTTAAATCCCAAAAATCGGACTATTTTTACGATTTTTTATACTTTTTATCATCGTTCCGTAATAGAATTAAAAATAAAGTTGACGTGCCTAAGTGACACGCGGAAGGAACGTAGTTCCTCCCAGTGCTTAACAAATACTGAATATAAACGTTCCTCAAATAATTATATAAAACGAACGCGTGCCTTTGAAACATACGGTATGAACGGAGTTGCGAATGCGTATATACGTACGTCCTTCCTCCTTAGCACGCATTTGAAAGTCCGTTCCTACCGTATGTTTAAAGACACGCATCAATTCTATATAATTATTTGAGGAAAGTTTATATTCAGTATTTGTTAAGCAACAGGAGGAACGAACATGTCCACTCTTTTGTGGTGAACAGCTTATAAAAAATAAAAAAAATAGAAAATTTTGATGGGGGTGGCAATTTTCCTTGATGCGCAAAAGCAATCTTCATAGAATCGACCTAATTGCTTGTTTATTCATTCAGATCTCGTGAGTTTGAAATGAAGAAATATAATACTACTCTTTACTGATTTGGTGAAAAAAAGTTTGCGGTTTATATAACCGTGAGAACTCAAAAAGCATAAAATTGTCTTTTTTAAACGTTGAAGAATACGCCTTACATTTTTACGTTCCCATCCTTTATGATAGAAGATATTAGATTCATGTAAATTCGAACATATTGAGTATCGGCACAATAACTTCCGAAGGCTTTCTCTGTTTTGGGTTTCCTCTTGCATTCTGTTTTGTGATCCAATAATACAGCTCAAGTTCGTTTTGTAGACTCTACCGCCAATATCTATAATTTGAGCCAGAAAATAGTTAAGCCGTGGTAAGATAGAGAATGTAAAAAGATGAAGAGAAGGGTGGAAAGAAAGTAGAAGAAGAGGAATGATGGAACCGCGAAGAAAGAGGAGTAATTGGAGATGAGGAAGGAGTTCAGTTTGATGTGTAAAAGAAAGGAGCAAAGGAGAAAGAAGCAGCTGGAAGAGGAGTTGTGAAGTATTGAGACCGAGGATGACATGTGGAAGATAATAAATAGGTTTGAAAAGCGCAGAGAGGGTTTAAGTGAAAAGATCGGAAGTGAGGAATGGAGGGTGTTTTTCAAAGAATTATTTTAGGGATCACAAGAAAGAAAGAGAGATGAGGGAAGTAGAAGGAAGAGGGAGGGTCAGAGTTAAGTGAAGAGGAGATAGAGTTACAAATGAGAAAATTAATGGTATTAGTGGAGACACTACGGACTGATGTCGAGGAGAAAGGCATATTGCCGGAGACTCAGGCAGGATTCAGATTGAGTAGGAGTAGTATAGACAATACTTATATTTTGAAGCACGTGGTGGATAGATAAATAGTAAAGCAGGGGGGCAAAGTGTACCCGTTTTTCCTGGATCTAAAAGGTGCTTTTCCATTGGTGGATTGGGGGAGGTTATAAGAGGCGATGGGGGAGACGGGAGTAGAGAAAGATCTGGTCAAAATCTTAATCGCTGATATGGAGAGGAAGTTAGAGAAAGGAGTAGTTGGAGGAGTAACGGTAGGAGAGGTTAGAATTTAGTCACTCGCGTATGCAGATGACATAGGGTTGATGGCAAAAAGTGAGGGAGCATTAAAAGAGATAATGAAGAGGTTGAGAAGGTGCCTGGAAAGGAGTCGGTTACAGATGATTGCAGAAAAGTCCAAGGTTATGGTGTTCAAGATAGGAGGTGGAAAGGATAAGGGAGGGAATTGCAAATGGAAGGGGATGGTGGTGAAGGAGATGACAGAGTTCATGTTTCGGGTTTTCTTTTTTGGAGGAATGGAGAAGTGAATGGTCATATAAAGGAGAGGGTAAGGAGGGCAATTGTTCTGATTAGGCAGGTGTGTGGATTGGGAAAGAGGTTGTCTGCAGATGACTTTGAAAGAAGAATGAAGCTGTTTGGCTCCCCTATGATGAGCGTGCTACTGTATGGAGTAGAGGTGTGGGGGTGGAAGGAGTGCGAGGAGGTAAATAGAGTTCAGAAAAGGTATATCAGATGGACACTGGGGTAAGATAGAAGTACGCCTAGTTGTATTATGAGGAAGAAGACAGGGAAAGCGAGTTTCGGGGTTTTTAAAGGTAGCCGGGCGTGCAAGTATGAGATGAAATTCCTGGAAGAAGGGGAAGTAGGCTGGTGAGGTAGTATTGGTGGGAGAAGGAGAACAGGAGAGGAGAGGGAGGAAAGATGGAGGAGGAGCAAGAGAAATATTTTCGAAAAAATGGTCTGCATGAGGTTGAAGTGAGAAGTCCCAAGGAGGGAAGAAAGGTGTATGAGATGGTTAAAAAGAACAGTACGGTCTTGATTGTCTTGATTTGTTTTACAATTCTTGAGTTGCGTATGGAAATATAATGTGAAATGCCAATTTTTTTACTAAATTCGAACTAAACTCAAATTATATCAAGCGCGAAGCATGAGAGTCATGATGAAAATGTATTCCTCAGACCTGGAGGAGTTTTTAGAAGGTTATGCTTGTATCTTTACTGAATGTTTAAGCAACAAAATAATCAAGTTGATTCACCAGGACCCAGCGTAGTGAGCCATACTCATAATATTCCAAGCGCGAAGCGTGAGAGTCATTACTTGTGCAGCAGACGCGCCTAAACTACGAGCCTAGCGTGCGATTAGAATATGCCCAAGCAGAGGCCTATCATTCCATTAATAAAAATGATGGCTTGTTTTGTATTTGAAAATCGAACACAAAACAATATATTTCAACATTTTCCTTTTTTTCTCAATCCATCCAGTCATTTTTCAACCAAAAATGCATGCTAAGAAGAGTAATACTATTTTCATTGATAAAATTAGTTCTAATTTGCATGAACTTTTCGTTCTCTCTGAAAAATTGTGAAATGCGTCAATTTTCCAGATAAAATGAGTTTCTTCATAAATTATAAGATTGACATTATTTGTAAAATTTTTCCTTCGTACTATTAGGCCATAATCTCTCACGGAAGAAGCATAACTCGTAAAGAGTCATGAATATTTCAATTAAATAAACGGGAGGACACAGTCTTCCGCCAAAATGCCAAGAGCACGTCGTATTCCCAGGCGGTCACACATACAAGTACTGACTGCGCCCAACGCTGCTTAACTTCAGTGATCGGACGGGAACTGGTTTTTCGGGCGAGATATGAGAAGATATAGAAGCAATACATATTTATTCATCTATATTGATTTTTTGGGTGAAAAAAAGGTGTTCTTCTTCAGCAGTTATTCAACAGGCCTGTTGTTCTTAACAATCTTTTTGCTCTTTAAGAATGTTCTGAATTGTTTATAAAATTCTTTTTAAACTTTTATATTTACCGTGGTCTATTTGATACAGTAAACTCTTAGTCGAAATCGCGAAGAAATGGTACTGCGTGCTCTTATTCCAGATTATATTGTACTATTCCTTTTTCCGCATCTATATGGCGAAGAAGAGCTGGAAAAACTTGAGAAAATCTACGAAATTCTCCATTCTCGCAAGTTTGAGCGCGCCTAGGGCGCACGTTATTCGGATCTCGCGCTTCGCGCTCGATAATGTATTTACTTCGCGCTACGCGCTCGGTTTTTTTACACCTCGCGCTTCGCGCTCGGCTTCATACGTGTTCAATTCAGTTTACAGTGTAATGCATACACAGAATTACAAATACTGCAAAACTGCTGAAAACCTCCACTTCTATGGAGATTTTTTTGTTTTTTTCATTATTGATATTCTTATATTAAGTTTACTCAAGGCTCTACTGGCCTTAAGGAACACATTCTCATAACAACACTCGCCACTGATATTTACATCTCCCATAGTTTGGCTAGCAAATAGAATTTTTCATTGTTTAAGAAGCGTTGTCACGATCAAAAGAAAAAAAAATATACGTCGTATTAAGAAAAATTCCATTTAAAACTTGTGAAACTTTTTAAGATGAACTATTTTTCTATAAATTATCTCTTCTAGTCTAATATTGTTTGGCTTAAAGATGGATTTTTTTTTTGTAAGTGTGTGTTCACGATGAAAACGAAAACTATTTGTCCTATCGAAAAATAATCAACAATGGATTTGTAGACTTTTTAAGGTAAACAA
>WSXT02142541.1:0-10449 GCA_011762715.2 Neuroterus valhalla
GCAAGGAAACCTTTACACTGTTAATCTTGAAATTGTAAGAACAAGTATGTTGACTTTATATATTCTCATCCGCAGGGTAAAGAGTTGACGCTTTAATTAATCGTAGTGGAATGAACAATTCTTGGTTGAGATATTCGTGGGCTGCTGTACAAGAAACAACCTCTCTCATGTTGGGGATAATGTTCGTCACATTATAATCAGTTAAATGAATAGCCACCGCTTAGTAATGAAGCTAAGTTCATCATAAAATATTATAATACTATTGAACTTAGCTTTATTACTAAGCGGTGGCTATTTATTTAACTGATTACAATATGACGAACATTATCCCCAACATGAGAAAGGTTGTTTCTTGTACAGCAGCCCACGAATTTCTCAACCAAGAATTGTTCATTACACTACGAATAATTGAAGCGTCAACTCTTTTCCCTGCGGATGAGTATATATAAAGTCAACATGCATGTTCTTACAATTTCAAGATTAACAGTGTAAAGGTTTCCTTGCATATTGATTCTGTACTGATATCAATGCTTTTGTATCTTCCTTTTTTCATTAGGTGGTCTTTAATATTAGAGGTCATTTTTATTAATTCTAGCTTTAATACATTGGCGATGTTCGGATTATCATTTCAGAAAAGCATAACTTCTCTATATTTGTGAAACCTTGGACATGAAGAATAGTTTTTCGCGATTATTAACTGCTATAAACCGACTGACGATCTTACGAAAATATAAATTCATTAACTTTTTTTGAAAACAATCTTTCGACGGTCATGAGCTCGATAATTTACCCCATTTCTCTGTTGGAGCTTTGTGTATTTTTCTGTATGTGCCTTAAAGTTCAGGGTAAATAAAAATCTAAAATTTCATTATCTTAATGCCAAAATAAATAAAGAAACGCACAGTTTTTTTCGTAATTTGTATCTAAATAAAACAATTGTTCCGAATCAGATTCCTTCCCTTGTAACCTTTTGAAAATCGATTCATGCAGCTCCAAATCAATGTATATGTATACTTTCATGGAAAAATAGCTAGTTTTCCCAATATAGAAATATCAAATATTCCAACCCATCAAATTGGTGATTTCAGAAGCATTCTTTGATGCCGAACACGAATCTGCCCTTCATTGGTTGAATTTAGGTGCAGTTCGTTAAATATTCGAAACTCAATTTTTTTGTGAAAAGATTTATGAACATTTCTCAGGGGCAAAATGAATTTCTTTTGAACAAATGGAAGGCGTCCGAAAAACTTAAGGGATGATATGACATTTAATGAAAAGATGGGTCATTTTTGTTGACCCATGTTTTCTTAAAAAAATTGGTAAGGGTGAGTTTGTACTTAACCCAAACCTTCTCAGTCAGGGGCGCAACTAGACATTTTTGAGCCTGGGTCAAAAAAATTTTGGAGGCCCTTCTTCCTAAATGTAAAGATGTGAAGGGTTCGCTGACTCAGCAATATCATCTAGCATGTAACCCGACTGGCCTCCTGCTGCTAATCCCCAGGTGCATAATATACTATTATTGTTAAACTTTTTCTCTCTAATAAACATAAGAGAGGAATATAAAAGTAAATAGAAAGTGCACCCAGTAGACACTTCTAAAAAGCGTTCCATAAAATAAAAGCCTTGATAAAGGAGTGTATGGTCGACCCTGCATCTCGAGAAGTGACTTTCGAAATTTACCAACGAAGGTGTGTGAAAACAACACAAATTTGTCTGTGAAACTTTGAATGTACCAAGAATATCGGGAAATCTCAAATATTGCAGGTAGTCAAGTGATAGTTACACGGGATCAGCCCACGGAAGTCCTAAATATAGCCTCAACTACTACGAAACCGTAGAGTCCAACAGCTTTTTCCCACACGTGCATAAAGTGAAGATCATTCAACCCAAAATGTTCGGAAACATGAAAAAATTCCTGTCTTACGAAGACATCAATAAAGCCACCAAAGAAGAACTGGAGGAACAATTCTTCCAGATGAAAGCAGCATGGCAGGACGCACAGAAACGATTGTCAAAAATAAATTTAGAACCATCAAGATAACCCAACCAAGGAGGCTCTGCTCCATCTCACATTCCGGCTCCATATCGGTTGAGTTTGGATGATAGGAAAGTGCTGAACGAACTGCTTAGGAACCTCGTTGAATTTGATGACACTCAGGAATTGGAAGCCTTCAAGGACGATTCCAAGGCATCACTGGATGACATCCACGCCACATCTGATGGATTCCAGGAGATGAAGAATGCTTTCATCGCTCAAGCCTCATGAGGAATCCGTTCAAGAAAACTGAAAGGCGACGCGCTGCGAGTTGACATGAGGATCCAACCACCTTTGACGACAAAGAAGGTGATAGAAGCCCTTGTCATCGAATTCGGATCAAGAGGGGAGTCACTACCCAAGCTATTTGAGACCGGAGATCAAATATATGGTGGCTAACTGTCAACCCACACGTTTAAATGATGCCTACTAGACAGCCTCAAAAGAGGAAAAGAACTACCTAGATAAAGAGAGAGGGGGGAGGGGAGAGCGCGCCCGCGATCAAGATTATCGGCACAATCCCATCAAAGGAAAAACGTTTATTCATATTCGGCAACAATAAATGTCTTCGCAAGGAAAATCGATTCACCACCAGTAACAGAATCACAAAGGGAAACATGCAAGTATTATCACAAGCCTGGACACATAGAAGAAAGATGTTATACGAAACAAAACCAAGCAAGAAAGCAGGATTTTCAACCTCGCAGTTCTAACAACAAGGATCCGCCACGAAGAGCCTGACAAACGAAGCAAATAGAACAAGAGATGGAGCAAGAAAATCAGGAGGATACATACCGAGTAGAATATTCCTGCGAGGAGGTAGAGCAGGATACCCCTTCGTCAAATTACACCTACGAGGATACCGATGTAAATGAGGACTTCTGGTTGACTCTGGTAGTCCGTAACCCTTTATTAAAAACCGAATAATTAGAAAAAAACGCAAACCGGATAAATTTTCAGAATTTGAAAAAAAATGTTTGAAATTGTGAACGGCATACATCAAGCGTTCGGAATGTGTACCCTATCCTCTGGAAAGAATTCACATAGATTTGATGTAGCGAAAGACAATTTTCCAACTGAATTTGATGGAATTTTAGGACGGCACTGGCAAACTACAAATCATGCGAAGATAAATTTGATCAACAACACCTTAGACATCCCACACGCAATAATCCCACTCTGCGGAAACTGCAAACCAGTAATTTTTCACGTCAAATCGACAAAGAAAAGCGTTGACATGAAACTCCCTGCCGATGACTTTATCATGAATGGGAAAGGAATATTACCAGGTATCTATCGTACTAATATCACAAATAAAACAAAGATTTTAACGATCAATCCACCTGGAGAAAATCAGAATCTGCGAATAAAAAGTAACGAAGTAAAAATAGAACCTTTCTCGAATCCTGATATGAGTCAATACTACTACAAAGGAAAAATGGCAAACCCAGAGAAGAAGCTGAGTTTATTTCTCGCATTCTAAACAGCAATGCAAATCAAGGTGGAAGGAAAATTCAACTCTCTATACGACGCAAAAAACAGCAAGATGGAAGGATAAGTGGGCTGATAGCCAAAAGTTCTTTGGGACATCTTGGGGAACCATTGCGAAGTAAAATGCAGGATCTTCTTGTAGGATTGAATGACATTTTCTATGTGCTCCAAGATTTTATACCGCTGGTCTCCGACGTAAAGCATCATATAAGACGCACAACAAGCGAACCAATTAATGCTCCATTTTATAAACACCCATTTCTCTTTCAGCCTGGAATTGAAAGTCAAATTTCAGAATAACTCGCCAAAGGATTAATCAGGCCATCCTTTCCAACTTATCAGGCTAACGTATGGTTAGTAAATAAGAAAATGGATAGCAGTATGAAATAGAAATGGAGATTAGTAATGGACTTTACGAAACTCAACGAACTCACAGAGCAAAACAATGATCCCTTGCCATCGATCGACGAAATTTTATGCCCATGGGTCTCAACAATGTACCTGCAACATACCAGCAAATGGTGAACTTAAAGGTTCAAGGATCAATAGGTGAAATATGTTTCATTTATTTGGACGATCTGATTGTCATAGGGAAATCAGGAGATGAACATGTAAGGAATCTTAGGAAGGTCTTCGAACGGTTAAGAGAAACAAAACTCATCCTACAACCAGACAAGTGTAAGAACTGTTTAAAGCAGAACTTTACCACGAGACCTGGGACATCGTATACTTCATAAACCTAATCGAAGTCGAAGAAGATGTTTCCCAACTAATTAACTACACAAAAGAAATTAGGAGGATATGTGAAACATACCTAGGATGCAGCATGCACGAAAGTATCGAAGTATAATGAACCAAACAAGCCTTCTTCAAACCACAATTTCAAGATTGGACGAAATTGAACATCAACAACAAACCGATCTTTCGCAACTAGAGAAGTCAGGATTCAAACTCATCGAAGCTATAAACGCACTGATATTCAATGACAAAATTCTGAATTCTTTATTCACTATGGAAATCTCTTTAGAAGAAACATAAAAAAAAATAGGAAACATTGAAACAGCAATAGCAGAAGCAAAACATGGATCCCTTTCACCGGACCTAGTCTCCCTCGCGGGTTGCATGGAATCCTTCGCTAAGATAAAAGGAAATATACAAAAAAAATCCCTTACCCATTGGTTGAGAGCAATTACTTTCTGTTCATGCGAATAAGTGACATTGATACTACATTAATATATAATAGATTGATATACCGGGTCCATACGCCTATTCCAGACCCTCTAGAGTACATGGTATCACAATATGCAGCTCTCCAATTTCTCAATCTCGTGATTCACTACTTTTTGACAGAATACACGAAAGACCTAGCGCTTTTTTAGAAGATCACCTCTCATTCACCAAAATTGATGAACAACAATGTTTAGGAAGAGGAGACATGAAATTCTGCAACAGATCATTGACCTAATTAGAAATGTACAATTGGAAGCCACCTGTTTTGGCTGGTTAATTTCCCAGCATGGACAAACCTGAGATAAAAAATATTTTCGACTAAATCCCAACTTTGTTTACAGCTGCCGTACCGGATATCAATGGTACATATTACCTCTACATTACGTTCGAATCAGCATACGATGGCCGATGGAGTCGGAAGTTACCCAAATGATTCGCGAGGCTGTAGTCCTAACCATGGGCGGATTAAGATCCTTCGGGGCCCAGAGCTAAAATAACGACGGGCCCCCTTCACGGCGGCAAATTTCATGAAAAAGACCCTATTTGCTCTGATTGTAGAGGAGATTTTTATGTTGATAAATTTACGTTAATAATAACAAATAAAAATTCATATACATGAATAATACAGAGGATAGTATAACAATCCAATTTTTTTATATTTTTTTCCTTGAGGAAACAGGGGCCCCTCACTAGTGCGGAGCCCGGTGCTTTAGCACCACCAAGCCCTCCCCATGATCCGGCACTGGTCCTAACACAGGAAGACCACTGCCAAACAGTCATTGACAACGAAAAATTCGCAGCAGCTACTCACTACTCCAGGGAATCACCCATCATACAGCACGATTTCAAATTTAATTTCCCCAAACTAGACAATGATACATTGCGAACTAACGAATGCGTACACTTTATAGATAATACCCGTACGCGCGCAAAGAAAACTCCGGTATTATCCATACGTGTGCGAGCATATGAAATCACTAGAGCACGCGTCGGTAAAAGGGTCTATAATGTATATTTTTCTTGGGGTTGGTTTAGGGACTTTACACGCTTATTGCGAATAAAACTTTATACAACTCAAGTATGAAAATACTCTTAAGAGAAGCTAGTCTAGAGTTAGATTGTGACTACATTGTATGTTACATATTACATACAATTTTTACTTGCAATTCTTTTTCTTTATTCCATGTTATCGTTCAAAGAAAAGTACATGAATTACGAGGTAATAGCGCATTGAATTATACTATCATTCGAAATTCCCAACGCTTCAATCGCTTTAAAGTATTAAAATGATGGAAAAATTATACTTCCCTAATAACAATCGGAATATTTTCGAAATAGCATGACTATTTCCAGATACTCGTATATTACATTGTGATCATGAATCAATTCGTAGCTTCAAGTTTGAATAAAACGTTTAAGAAATTGAAAATCATGTGTCATGTGGGAAAAAGCTATAATCCTAATCCAAGCCCAACTTTTATATGTGAACGGCTGACGGTCAGAAGGGTGTAACCGTCAACATTGTCACATGACCCGTACTAGAAACATCCTAAAATGTGTTAAAGCCTGATAATTTGAAATAAATTAATATACTGATAGGGATGTCTCTGATACTATTATAAGAATGTAAAATATCCATAGAATTATTCTATTACCTAAGTCCAAAGTGTTCTATGTTGTGAAGTCAAATTTATTTTTTCTAGATAACGGAAATGCTGTTTTCAAAATCTTCGGCAATACTTGTGGTATTATTGGCACTAATTTGCGATTTCAATATTTGTCCTACCTCATCTTTAGACCCTAAAGCCCAGTCAATAATTTTTTGACGTAGAAATTTTTCTTTCAATGTCAAAATGAAGGTTTCACAGTTTTACACTTAAATTTGTGTACGCCTAATCCGCCATCTTGAATTTTCGTTCTTTTTTTGTTATCCTGCCGTAATTTTAATTTTACAACAAAAGTGGTGAAAAGCTAAGTTGTGAAGACTTGTATTCCTAAAATTTTTTAAATGAACAATTTTTCCGAATTAATAATATTTATTGTCGATATCGAACAAAAACTACGCAAAATTGTGACATGGGCGCAGCTTTCTCAATTTTTTGGCCATTCGCATAAAAAATAAGTGCTTCATTTAAAAGACGAAGTTGTAGAACATGAAATTTCCATTAACTTTTGTAACCGAAAGCTTTTGTATACGGACCATACATGACGGTCGGGAACGCGCTCAAGATAGCGCAAGGTGGGAATCTGGCCGCATGACGTTCTATTATTATTAATTTTTTTCCAAAACTATGCTGACTTCAGTATTGAACGTGAATTAAGAAGGTTTTTAAAATTTCATACCAAACGAGCTGTACGAAAATATGGTAATAATTGTTGTTGAACGTGCAACATGGAAAATACGTGTAATAGTAGTATGTAATAGTCCATAGTATTGTTTACTTCTTTTTCTACCGCCTTTTCTTTTTTATTTAGTGGTTTATAAGAAAGAGTTTCCGTTCCACTCGGAAAAGTTTTTATATGAATTTTGTAGGTTTTTTGGAGACCAAAAACTTTCTTATTAACGGTTTTGCAATAAAAAATTTTTGCCGTGCCAAAAAGCTAGAAAACGCTCTTTTTTGTACTTTAGCGCCATCTATTCACTGCGATTTTCATCGCAGCATGTCAAACCAAGGAGATAAGTTATAGAAGATATTGCCCCAAACATTTTTTGTCCTTACAAATTTTCCCGAACACCTACCATTTCCGAGATATATCAAATCCAAAAACTTTTTGAGTTTTCTCAAAAACCCGCCTCTGAACGATCCCGCATTTTTCAGATTGAGCTTTTTGAATGCTCTTCTAGCGATTTCTGCAAAAAGAATATTATGTTATTTGTTTCTAAAAACGCCTTTTTTATTCGACTGAAATCTATTCAAATAAATTTCTAAATCTTCAAATGCCATTTTGAAAAGACAATTCTTACATGAGAATCTGAAAAAACTGCTAAATAGAAAAAAAACACGACTGGGGAATCGATTCCACAACCTACTTCACGCGAGTAAATGGTTTAGCTCGCGCAGCCATCATACCGCCAAACTTAAGTTAGCAACAAATCGTCCAAGTTTATTGAGAGCTCCAGGGTTTAGGTTAAGGATATAAGCTCAAAAGCTTGCGATCAGTTAACTCGTATTCATTTATTCGCTTTTCAGTGACGTTTTTCATAATTATCGTATCACTATCTGATTATCTAATATTTTTCTCGAAATTTATTATAACCCCCTGAGCAAGCCGTTGGTTAACTCAACTGGCTGTGGTTTCGACGGCGGTCGCTAGGTAGGTCTGATGCGAGCAAGGGGTCGCCGAGTGAAGCTGGCGATTTTGTTCCTGATATTCTGCCCACTTTGAATGTATGAAGTTGCGCCTCCTTATTCTTACTCCCTGGTTAAAAGTAATTAATATCAGACTCCATTCAGATTCACCACACTTCAGGTTTCGTTTTTGGTATGTCATCGGAAGCGATAGGTAAGGGATTTTATGATCTGCCATATGCAAATCAATTTTGGGGAAAACCCTTTTGCCATGTAAGATTGTGGGAAAATCGCTCGAGTGCGGAACTGGGTACCTGTTATATCGGGCATATGCAAAGAAGTAGGTATTTTAAAGTTATACCTTATACTGAAGCTTTCATAGCTATGGACAAGGCAGTGAATGAATGTTTCACCTCTGGCAAAGTAGGATCTTCATTCGGTGATTATATTGAAGAATTGAAAAAAGGTTTGAAAAGTATTGAAAAACTTTCAGAGATACTGACTGTTTACGTAATTTTTTCACACGTCAGAGAAGGTTTCCAATTTATTGAAAGAAATAACGGCTTAGGTTTTTGGTCAGAGCAGAGTGGTCAGTCAATTCATCGTGATTTTTTCAAGTTTTGGAAACGTTTTGAAGTAAATTTTTATTATCGTGATGCTTATTTATCAAATCTACTTAAAGCTGTAGTTGAGTTTTCATCGCTTCAATTGTAACTGTGTATTCTAAGTATTAAAAAAAGACATTACCTGTTTCATTCCTATTGGAAAGAAAATGATCAATTCCACTATTATAAGCCTGAGTTTATAGAATAATGTAAGAAAAACACAGAAAAAATGTTTTTCAATCAAAAGAAAAAATTTAAACCAGACAAAAAGGGATCAGTCAACCATTTCGTCCTCGCTGTTGATCCTGTGTCACGCTAAAAATGGTTTCAGTAAACTTGTTTTGAAAATTATGATTTTAAAGAAATTTCAATCAATTTTCATTGAAATAATCTTGTTCCTAATACATCTGGTACAAATCAAAAAATTTTTGTCAGATGAAGGCATCAGCTAATTTTCGAAAAAAAAAAACCATCAACAATAAATAATAAATACATACTCTTTTTGTTTGACTTGTAGTCAAAAAACGGATTGAACGTGTGTGCTCAAATGCACTAGTTTACTCTTCGTGAATGTGCATAGCATAAAATACAAAAACGTCCATAACTTGCGAGACCGAACACTTAGGATTTTCAATTTGACATTGTTTTGACTTACGAACAGTATAGAAAATTTCTTTCTACAAAACCCGAACTCCATAAAAATTAGTTGAAACATTTTGAAATAGATCGGAAAAACAAAGCTAATTAAATTTGCATTATTCATTAGGCATACATAATGATTTATCAACATTTCAATTGATTTCCAAACAAATATTATTATCAACAATAAATAATAAAATCATACTCAATTTGTTTGAGTTGGACTCAAAAAACGGATTGTACGTGTGTGCTGAAATGCCCTACTCTGCTCTTCATGGATGCGCATAGCATAAATACAAAAACGTCCATAACTTGCGAGACCGATCACTTAGGATTTTGTATTTGACATTTTTTTTATATAAGAACAATATAAGAAATTTCTTTCTACAAAACCCGAACTCCATAAAAATTAGTTGAAACATTTTGGAAGTGTGTGATATTCCTTTTCTAAGTTCTAGTGGGACATGAAATAATATGAGATTGAAAAATTATTTGGGTTTTATCCGGAAGACTTGGTTACTTCGGGTTTTAACGGTAACACTTATGTAAATAAATGTTAACGAAATTCAAATATTTTTTGGAAGTTTGAGTGCACTGATTCAAGAAGTAATTAACTCATGAAAACATTTAATTAATAATGGAATATTATTTTCTCTGCCTGTGCAATGCGCATGCGTTAAAAAATACATACAGACTTTTCTCGATGATTCGCCAGAGAAAATATCGTTCACTGTAGTCTAGTTCACTGATAAGCGAAAATTTCGCTGATTGGAAGAATGAGTAGAAAAATTATAAGAAAATACTGCTGAAATTTTTTCAATAAATTTTGTCTGAACATTACCTTGAATATAGCTACCATTTCTTCCAAATCATCTTAATTGCTCTTTTCGGGATATTTAACAAAAATTGGTTTTTTCTACCCTTTAATCAAAAATCCGTTTACATAATCTGAGATATCCAAACCGGTGTCTTTCGCTTTCGAATACAATATACATTTCAATTCCTACTACGCTATTTTTGAGAAGATTTATTCTTCCATTTCTGACTATTAAATACCTCATTTTTCTCAAAAACGACCATTTTGAACCGCATTGATAATTGGATTGGGGTTGTTAGTTTCCATTGTTATTCCCACGAGTAGCTAGGGAAGGGATTGTCC
>WSXT02142552.1:0-10449 GCA_011762715.2 Neuroterus valhalla
CCAAGTGAAATTATACTTCCTCACTGAAACTCCCTGTCCTAAAATAAAAACTATAATTATTTTCTGAAATTCCCTGTTTCAAGTCAGATAAATGAGGAAAAGCAGATAAAACGTGATAAATAAATTCTTTCAAGAAAATTCAGATAATAATTCTTTCTGTATGTTTGGACTATCAATTATTTGATTATCAAATTTGAGTCAGCTAAAAAAATCTCACAGAGTAACAAATTTGCAAAACATTTTTCTTATAATGGGAAAAAATAAAAATTCTGTCCCTCATGAAGTATATATGTATTTGAATATTTTAAGAATCAGAGTGAAGGAAAGTTACATTCTTTCAATCAAATGATGATGTCTTTTTCATTCATAAAAATAACGCGGTAATTTCTCATATTTTTTCGGCAGAATTTCAAATAGTTCAGGTTAGGTCAAATAAATTCCCGGGCATTTCCCGGTCTTTACCGGTTTTCCGGTCAAGTTGCCACCCTGAAAATTCAGGGTTTTATTTCCAGTGACATAATGATAAGATGACGGCAAACAATCATACGATTTGTATACATTTTCCAAACGCAGAAATAAACTCGATTGAAAAATGGCTTACTTCTTCCAACTTAAAAATCGCAGTCCCCTATGATAAAACAAAAATGCATCAAACTTTTCATAGGAGAAGGAAATAAAGAATGATAAAAAGAATTTTCCAATTAACTGAAGCGAGATAAGACTATTTGGATAAGTTCTATGCTTTGAGCAATCTCAGGATTTCAAAGAATAAAATTTTTGTTTAGTTTCTATTTTGTTTTTCATACCGTTTGAAATCTTAATATCATTCAGCTGCAAGGAAGCGATGAATAATATAATAGCTAGAAGTAATGCCGGAGTTCGAGTCTAGAGATACTACGGGACTCTCAAGCTCCGTGAAGAAAAAATCAACAAAGGACTATCACGACGCGCCGGTGGATAAGGATGAGGATAGCAAAAACGAGAAATGAGAATGGGTCAGGAATGGAAATCTCAGATTGAAAATGCGCCAAAAGTCTGAATGGATATTTATATTGCAGAACTTGTTAAGAATAAACAGTTATTTTAGGTGGTAAATTATTCCATTTTACTATTTGAATATTACATTTTTTCGGATTAATTGCTAAATCAAAGTTTCCCAATGACAACCTCCTTGATCTGATAAAAAATTCAAGCCTTTACCAACAACGGTTCGTTATCATTCTATTGTTCTCTCTGTCTTTGTCGATTCGTGCCTCAACAGCTCTTTCAATGTAATACACATGAAAGGTCTTCGTAACTAATTAATTTGAAGATTTTTATCAATAATTTCATTGGGTGGATTTCGCGCATGTTTTCTGAGTTTGATTACTCCGAAGTGATAGAATAGATTAACCTCCTTTTGTACTTCTATGTAACGAAATTTTGTATTAAATTCACTTTGAAAGAAGATTTTCAGACGTAGAGATATTTTTAATTATTCAAACAAAAATTCTCAGAAATATGCCTGCACTCAATTTAATAACCATGATGTTCAATTCTTCGGACGATTTTGTTTTGATCTGAGAGGGATTTTGAAGAATGGTTGTAGAGGTACACATCATAATCAGGAAAGGCTTTTAAGTGCATAGAAGATTCAAGGATTGCAGAGAAGGAGATTTTTACGCGAAGACGATGTGGCGGTCCTTTGTGCCTGGATTTCGTTTGATGGAGAGAGTAACACAGCGTGGGTGTAAGTGTTCACCAGTGTAACTTCTCATAAAAATGGGTGTTCTTAAAGCGCACTAAAGGAGAATTGTCTTCGACAGACTTGAACCTGCAACCTTATTTGCGTACCACGCCAGATCTTTTAAAAGTATTTTAAAGAGAATACACATGGTGCGGAAAAACGTTTTACCTTCGTCTCCCCGTTTGCGCTTACCAATGTTCAATGTTCGTATACATACGAATATACGAGTATATGGTATATACTGACTTGACATTTTTTTTTTTGAGACAAAAAATTGTTGACAAAAAAAGTTAGATAAATTTCTAACAGATGACTGTGTAAGTTTATTGTCCGACGCTTCAACATTTGACGTTATCCAGGTTGGGTAAGCAATAGATGGCGCCAGATTCCGATTTCTTGATGCTATAATCTATTTCACGTCCCATGTGTTTTCTACATTCACAAACGTATCTCATTTTTTCATTTTATGATAATTGTGCTGTGAATGGTTAATAAACAAAATAACAATAACGATATTAATTTGACTGTATTGAATAGTTTATTAGAATAGTAATTCAACGTATTATAACTGAGCCACATAAACACGTGGCCAGGTCTGCTGATAATATTTTAGGACCAGCATTCGAATTTCTTAGAATTTTTAAAGCAAGTTTATCAATTTTGATGGTTGTTTACAGTTTCTCTTACAAAAAACCCCAGACTTTTCAAGTCATTTTCCAAAATCCCTGGCTATTCCCTCATTTTCCTTGACCAGCGATCAACTTGTATCATTAGTTTCGATCCTGATTGGAGAATATATAAATTTGAAGAGTTTGGCTATACTTTCTTTCTAAGGGTGAAGAAATCTCTGAAATATAGAAAATGTGCAAGATGGGAAACGATGAAGAGTGGAAAGCTGAGAGCTCTCGCCTCAAACCGGAACTGGTCGTGTAGGTACGCAATGCAGTCTGAGGGGTTGATTACAATACATGAATATTCATTGATGCAAGCCTCAGGTATATATTCTTCCTTTTCACCTTCTCAAGCTTTAGACGAAGCCCTCCACCTACTGGCCAACTCATTCACGCCTACCTGCCGGCCGCTAGTCGGCGAACTTCGGAAACCACCTTAATTAATTCCGCGAAAGTAGAATCTTCGTTAACGCCGGTTTACGCTTATTACGACAAATTCTCAGATATCCGCGAGTTACGTTTAGTCGTTTCGAGATTTGCTCTGAATGCAGCTCGTGCGAGCTGCGGCGTATAGGCAGCGAGATATCAACGAGGCAAATTAATTCTATAGCCCTCAGTCTGAGAGATATGAACGAGTTTCGATTTCGAGTGACATTACACTAGTTCTTAAGAGGTATCGTTATCGCTAAGTAAGCCACATGCTAAAGCTTATCTCAGGTTCCTTCAGATTTTATATTATAATGTGATTTTTATTTATACGTCATTGTGGCCTTACGACAAGCGGCATGTTAGTGACGATTTTCGGACTTTCATTTTTTGCCAACCGGGTAAAAGATTGACCTACCTTCAATGTTTTTCAATGTGTTTTTGGAAAGTATATATTATTGGATGTTCTTTCTCCCCGTCATTTGATAATATGATTGCCAATTCAGGGTTCTTGAGGGCTTAGGACGAAAGTGATCAAAATTTTTGTAACATCATACGAAGGGCCTCTGACGATATTCTAGTGTGCTGCAGTAGCTGAATTGATAAAAGCCCTTCTTATGGATAGAGAAGGTGCCGATTCAAATCTGTCTCGAAGTGAGATTTTTGGAACACATTCTCCGCGTTCTCCACGGGATTCATTCTGAAAAATTTCCTTTTTCATGGTGTCGTTATAACCGATATCTTTTTTTTGACGCCTTTCATATTCTAAGTAGAAAACAAATATTGAGTAATCAATTCTACAATTCCATGAAAAGAGTTTATTACAGCTAATAACATAGATAACAGAAAATCTTTGTTTCAAGTCTATTAGAAAAATTTCCCTGTCCAAATGACAAGATACCCTTTCGGTCACAAAATTTGAAAGCTTTCGAAAAGGTACCGGAGAAGTTTGCACTAAGGATCTTTGCACGTGCTCAACTATGCACATCGATGGCCGGAAGGCAAACTATGCACGTGCCAACTGAGTACGTGGAAACTCCAAAAGTCTTTTCGAATAAAACTATATTATGTCTTTTCTCCGTTTTCCCAAGTACACTAATGACAGTTGAACGTGTACACGTGTTGTCTGTCTGGCCATCGACGTGCATGGTTGCGCACGTGCACAGTTTGTCGTGTGGCCATCGACGTGCACAGTTGGGCACTTGCACATTTTGTCACGTGGCCATCGACGTGCACAGTTTGTCGCATGGCCATCGAAGTGCACAGTTTGGCGCGTGGCCATCGACGTGCATAGTTTGTCGCATGGCCATCGACGTGCAGTTTGTCGCGTGGCCATCGACGTGCACAGTTCGTCGCATGGCCATCGACGTGCACAGTTTGTTGCGTGGCCATTGACGTACACAGTTGTCTATCTGGCCATCGACGTGCACAGTTTGACGCATGGCCATCGACGTGCACAGTTTGTCGCGTGGCCATCGACGTACACAGTTTTCTGTCTGGCCATCGACGTGCACAGGTGGGCACGTGCACAGTTTGTCGCGTGGCCATCGACGTGCACAGTTTATCGCGTGGCCATCGACGTAGAAAGTTGTTGTATGGCGCATCAACGCCTCTCCATGCTAGAACCTTTCAATTCACACTCTTTGAGATTGACCCTTGTTAGGTGGTCACGTCAAAATGTTATTAAGGATAAATTTCTGAAAGCTTCTGAGTTACTGTGCAATCGAAGTCTGTGGATTGATACAAACGTACATATGTGTTGGTATTCTCTTTACATCGGATGAAATATCCAGTGAATCGTGAAACGAGACTTCGGAATCCAATCAACGTTTGCTACAAGCACCGTTTGGCTATGGTAACGTCTATATCCAAGCACGTGGTATTTGAACAGTTCAGCGGGCCTATTGGCTGTAAGCGCAAGCGCTTGAGGAATGTGAAATCTATGCAATAGCATCAGTGGAAGTTCTTCGTTGGAAATAATCAAAGAAAAGCTAATATTGATTGATGCGGAAAGACAACTAAATTTGTACTGCATACATTCTACCCTTCATCATGTCAAAACTTCCAAAAAAGTATTTACACAATTTGCAAAGCAGTAAACAATCTCAGAAAACTCCATTCTAGAAGCTTTCAGATATATCTGACCAAAAATATAGACGTGTCCAAATCATGAGGTTTTATCTCGAAACACAATGAAAGGTCCTTACTCGGAGAGTGCAAATGCAAAGATTCTACAAGGACGAGAGAGAGAAAGAGCTCTTGGATTCTCGGTGATTTGAAATCCGGTAATGTTATCGAAAAGTTACCAAAGTTCCTAGAAATATATCGATAATTAAGGAGATCATCCAGTTTTAATTCTTTTTTCAGGCGAAGGCGTGGACTAAACACAGAATTCATGTTTATTCTATATTATTTCGCATTTCTAATGAGTTCAGATGTCAATATGCGTAAACTTAACCAAAAAAGATATACTATCAATCCAAAAAGACAGGTTCTCAACAATAATAATAATGAAAGTTTCATTAGGAACCAAATAGGTCAGTTTTCAAGACAAAGAAAAAACATTTTTAACAGGACACTTCAATTTCCGACCGAAGAGATGACTAATCAGATAGTGGAACTTTCAACAGAATAAACGAATTATTAACAAAATACATGAATTTCAACAAAGAAGAGGAGGATTCTTCAGCTAGCAAAGATGCATTTTGGAGACCGGAAGATCGAGTTTTGAAAAGGAAAGTAAAGTAGAGCCCATAAGGCAAATTTTCAACGGAACAATTGAATTTCCGATAAAACAATGATTTCAACAACACAGTACCACTTTAAAAAAATGAAAAAAATGTCGAATTGTCGAAAAAAAAGAACTTTCAACTGAAGAACATGAATCGTTCAAAATAAAAATTCAGAGGAACTTCTCTTTAACATACAAAAATTAATTTCCAACTAGTTAAATTCAACAGAAAAGTATGAATTTTGACAAAGCAGAGAAATCCTTAATCAAATAGACGACACTTCGAAAAAAAAAATTCTACCAAAGAGGTTAATGTTCTACAAAAAAAATCAAACAAACGAGTTGAATCATAACCAAACAGTTTATTCCTCTATCAAACTGTTGAATTATCAAGTTGAAAAGATTAATTCTCTACACAAAAGTTCAATTTCCGACATAAGAATATTATGTTTTAACAAAATAGTTCATTCTCCACAAAATATTTCAATATTCGAATAAATAGTTTCATTTTTACCAGACAAGCTGAATTTTCTACTGAAATAGTTGCATTGTCAGCCAAAAAGGTAAATTCGCTGCCAAATTGTTGAAGCTTCAAACCAAAAAGACGAGTAACATCCAAGAATGGGTTATTTTTCATTCCGAAATGAGATTTTACATAAAAAAATATCATTTATTACTAAATAGTACAATATGCAGGAGATATTTCACTTTTTAGAATTTTAGCCAAACATTTTACCAGAGAAGTTAAAATTTTAACAAAAATTGAGAATTGAAGCAGGACAGGACATCTCAAAACAAATAGTTCAATTTTCTAACAAAGTGTTGTATTTTCAAGCCTAGAAAAAAATCGTTGGAGAAAATTGGATTTTGAAGCCAGAAATATAATTGTTTATTATTTATCCAAAAATTTTTTATTAAGTCGTTCAACATTCACATAAATAGTTCCATTTTTAACCAAAGAGCTGTATTTTCTACCAAAATAGCCGAATTTTTAGCAGAAAAGTTTCATTTAAACGACATAGACCAAGATTATTACGAAGCACATGAATTTTTTATCAGAAAAGATCAAGCATTATTTGAGACTAACAATTTTCAACCAAAAACAGAATAGTAACATTACCATTTGGAAACAATGATCCTTTATCATTTATAAAGATCAATTATCACAAAATAAATCAATTCTTCGACACAAATTTTCAACCATAAAACTAAATTTTCTATCTAAAAAGATAACCTTTCAAAAAATAGAATAGTTGAATTTTCAATTGGAGAAGTCAACTATTGATCAAAAATAAAACAAATATCAAACTGAAGATATTATTCTTTAACTGGGAAAATCAATTAAAGAACTAAATATTTGAACTTTCAAGCAATAATTCGAACTTTGAATAAACAGAATGTGGCTTTCTCAAAATAATGAAGAGAATCATAACAGCTGAATCATGAATTTATTGTTTATGGACGTCTGTGATTGCTTGGAAGGCGAAAAAAAATTCTCATCAATTCTTGCCAAGAACTAACGTCCGATAAATTACCCGGTTGCTTTAGACGCAGAAATGTTAATGGTTATAATTATTAAAAAAAATTGAAAATGTTACATTTTGATTCATCAGCGATGATTCGTATTCACAGTTCCAGTGAAAAAAAAAGTTTATTTCACCCACTATTCTTCAGAATCATAAATATATCTTTTCTGTGAATGATGCGTAAAAGGTTTTGTAGAGGAATGCGTTGGTAATTCAGAGATTTATGAGGTACTTTCTGCTTCATGAAATAAATCCTGTATGAGTGAATCAGAATAATCTTCCATGGTATTTGATGTAGGTCGAAGCAAATCCTCTCTCGCATATGGACTATTTCCAATCCGCTTAGACATTCCAGGTAAAATCTCAACTTTTTGAATGCTATTTTGCTTGCATAATTTAACTCAGAAACGTTTACATGTTTGAACAATAGGATTTGATTACAAAAGTGAGTTTACTCCTGGAACAACCACGGATTTCTATCATTATCTATATACTGATATGTGTATACTATATGTATGTATAGCTTCCTCCAGCCTTCGAGGAACTTCTTTTAGGAAATAATGTACTGCATGGGATAAATTTTCAAAGAAAAATGTTGCATGTGAAGCGACTTTAGTATCATACAGGCACTAAAAGACTTGACTTGTTTTTCTCCTTCCGATCTTATAAATTTATTGAAAGGAGAGCATATTTCTACATTCAGATTTGATGTTTCGTACGTTTACAAAAATTTTGTTTGTCAACCAATACAATTCCTCAGCACACAGTTATATTCTTTGAATTATTCAAAATGTTTCCACTAACTAATTATGTTGATGGTATGTTTTTGATCTACTGATCAGAGTGTTGATTTGAAAACAAGCTTTTGCTCCACGACGTGGAGCCTCTTCAGGAAAAACAATTATTCCATAAGATCCTCAACATATTTGACGAACTAGAAAGAAATTTCTTCAATAAAAAAAAAGAATTTTATAGGCAAAGTAGAACACTCGTAAAAATAAAACATAACCTATGAACTAACCGAAGCGACAGTTATAGTTAAGGCTGACATAAGACCACAGTTTGTTGAAATGATAAGTTGTTGAAATTCCCAATTATTTTAAATGACACGAAAAGGTCATTCTCAATGCTCAGAGCTAACATCGTTGTAAATCATTTTTGCTGTCCATTGCACCATATTAGACACTGTTCTAGGAGAAGGACGCTAATGGCGTCAATTGAGGTTAAACATTAACTTGTGAGTTCAAATCAAGATGACACGATAATGAACGAAGCTAATCAAAGGTGATACGGAGATAATCGAATATGGTACGAAGATAACCGAAGATGATGCGAGGAAACCAGGATGGGAGCAATAACACCAAATTTGAAAAACGGAATATTGTTTAACTATTATTAACAAGTATTGGTCGATAAAATAAGGCTTTGATAGTTTTTACAGAGAAATTCAATGTCAGAACGCTTACTTACAGAGTTGGTATTTTTGACGATAAAAAACATCTCTTTAAAATTTCTTTTTCTATAATGTTCTTCACGACTCAAAATCTAATTTTTTTGAAATAAAAATATATGATCATGTGACTGAGAGACCAATACAGTGCTTCTTGCATCTTTTTTGCAATCATTCATATGTTCCTTGATCCTAGTTTTTATGTATCTTTTAGTCTGTCCTATCTAAACCTGGCCACATTCACATGGAATACAACAAATAACGTGTGTTTTCAAATCGACCGGTGTGGTATCTTTGTAATTAGAAAAGCATCTAAACGAATCTTTTTGCTATGTAAAGACCACTTCAATATCAACTTCTTTAAGAATATTAGTAAAAGATCTAGAGAGCTCATTCGTAAAAGGTGAAATCATGACTTTACTGAAATCGAACATAAGTGAACTGTTTACCTGAGATAGTACATTAACATGGTTGATCTTTTCAACTCTTTTATTGATGAATTTGTTTATAAATTGTAGTGGATAGTGGATAAACCTTTTCGTTTCATTTATAATAATTCGGAATTTTCACAACATATCATTTCAACAAACTGTGGTCTTCTGTGAGCCTAAACTATAAGTGGTGCTTCGGTAAGTTTATAGATTACGTTTTATTTTAACGAGTGTCTTACATTGCATATAAAATTCTTTTGTTACATATGTAAGAAATTTCTTTCTAGTTCATCAAACATGTTAAAAAGGTTATGGAATAATTATTTTTCCTGAAGAGGCTCTACGTCGTGGAGCGAAAGCTCGTTTCTAAATGAACACTCTTATCACTAGATCAAAAACATACCATCAACGTAATTACTTACTCTCTGATCGAAAAATTAACATCTACTAATATTGTTTCCATTAACTTTAATGAATCACAATTTCAATTTTGAGAAAGCTTTCATTTTCGAATGCGTACAGCATAAAACCTAGTAAATGGTTGCATAAAACTTAGTAGGTCCAGTTTTATGAGTCATTATCAAACGCTCGTTTAATGAGCAGATACTTGACGAAGAATCACAATGAAACTTTGCACAGCAATAAATCGGGCAGCTCGAAACGAACTTGGCCGAGAACCAGAGCACCGGAGAGTGAAAGACTGAAAAGTGTTGGAGGAGGACAGGTTCGATCGCACGTGTTCGAGGGTGGAAATGGGAATAAAACTTGTGAGCCAGCGAAGACATCAGGGTCAACAGAGGACTTCAACGACTTTCAGACACAGAATACACAAAGAAAATGCATAAGGCGTTTCCTTTGGAACTAACTCTACATCAACCAATCTTAAGTGTTAATTCAGAAAAAGGTTTTCATTCGAGGCGTTGAATATTTGAAATTTTAAGGAGCTTGTTCAGTGAATTGAGGTTACTGGAGAAACGTATCTGCATTTGGATTCGAACGGAGATATCGAAGGAAAGAGACATTCTTAGATAGTATTCCTCCAAATTTTTCAAAAATCTGTATACACAGTAGGGTGGTCCAAGAATTCATTAGAACATTTTTTTCGTATTTTTATGCAGAACGCCCGGAAATTTGTTCGAATCCACAAAAAAAAACGCATTTTTTTTGTTGAAAAAAAATCATATTCAGAGATGGCGCAAGCCCATTAAGTTTAACACGTACTTCCCATAAGAAAAAAGACGTTTTTTTAAATTTTATTCAAAATTCTCAATATTAGGTGGATCGAGTTCAGAATTCACCATTTCTCTTCACAATAAGTCACAGAATGCGAATAAAATATAACTTTTCAAATATCACCACCATAAGTCTGTTTTATAGGGTCCCAAAAAAACCCCAAAAGTGAAAAAATGGGTTTTTCGAGTTTTTGTCGTTGATTATGATTTTTTAGATTAGATTTATCACTCCATGTATACTCTTTTCGAGTTTCTA
>WSXT02142563.1:0-10449 GCA_011762715.2 Neuroterus valhalla
GCATAACTCACATATTTGAGAAAATAGTGTCATACAATATACCCAATTATTTTTAAACCTATATCTAAATGAAAATAAAAAAGTGTTTGCATCCATCGTTAAAATCCACATCCTTCTTTGTACTCAAAAAAGAATACATTGTTCTCTCTTTCTTCTGTCAGAAGATTTTTTTTCCAAGCCCAGGGTGGCGATTTGGCAGAAAATTTCTACCCGGTCATTCCCCGGTTTTTCCTGGTCAAGTTTCCCAATTTTCCGGTCAACTATAAAAGTAACATATTCATATTTGCAGGGTTGTCACAATTGACCCACGGAAAATTTCCCTGATATTTCCCTGATTTCAGAAAAATTTCCCTGATTTTTTCCATACATTTACGATACAGAACATAAATTCTACATATTTCTGAGATTTATGTTTACAAACATCTGATCCTGAAAACATATGAAAATATTATGAATTTCTTACGATATACGATATGATATGTTTATACATTGCTTACAATTATTCGATATCAATTCGATATTATGTAAAATAATTTATTTTTATAATAATTAAAAAAATTTTTTAGCGTCTAAGGCAGGTTCGGTTCATATTACCTTACTGATGAGTCCAATTAATCAGCCCAGGACGAAACGCTCTAACATCAATTATTTATTATAGATGTATAATTATTTTTTTGAATATTGATTTTTGTGGGAATTGATTAATTAAAAATAAAAAGTATAGGCCCAAATGCCAATATAAAAATTTTTCTTTTACAAGATTTAAAGGGTCTCCAAAAAAATGTTTCGACAGCGTAAATTTAATCTAAAAAATTTTGGCGGACCCTTTTTCCCTGATATTGATGAGATTTCCCTGATATTTCCCTGATTTCCAGAAATTGTGACAACCCTGTAATTTGTCGCAAAACGTAAACAGTTACTTCAACTATTCATTTTTCAACAAAACAGATCAAGATTTGCAAAATAAATCAATTTTTTTTTGAATACTCAAATTTCCCACGAAAAAATATGATTTTTTTCACAAAAGTTGTAACAACTAATCTTTTGATTGGAAAAGGCAATCTGCGATAGCAAAAAATAATGGATTTCTAACAAAATAGTCCATTCTTCAACCAAAGTCATGAATTTTTAAATAACATCATAAATCTTCAACTGGAACAGTTTAAAAAGCAAACCAAGAAGATGAATTTTCATCCAAAATGATAGATACTCAACTACGGAACTTCAATTTTCAACCATGAAGATGAATTTTCAAACAAGGAGATTAATTGTAAAACAAAAAGATTGATTTTCTGCCAAAAAATAGAAGGTTTTAACAAAATAGTTGAATTTTTAACTGAAAAAATAATTGTTTTCAACCTTTAATACTCAAATTTTGAATTCAACCAAACAAATGAATTTTTACATACAACTATGGAATTTTCAATTGTAATAAGTTAAATTTTCACTTGAAAAAAATCACCTATAACAAAATAAATTAGCCTGCAATTAGCCCCAGCGGAGCTAGAGAGTCATTTTTTCACAACTTTCAGAAAAACAATATTTGAATCATTAATTATTCAAATATTGATGAGACCAGTAGACAGAAAATATTAACATCATATTATTATTTAAATTTAAATTAGCCTGCATTAAAAAAAAATAACTTTCAAGCAAATCGATTTTGAAGCAAAGAAATTTTTCAAGAAAATTGTTGAATATTGAACTATAGAGATAATCATTTTCAACCAAAAATAGAAGGATAACATTTTTGAATTAAAAATCAATTTTGAACCAAACATAAGTGTTCAAAAAGATTAATTTTCGACTGATATGAAAAATATTTAACTATTCAACTAGGATTGTTAACCGTAAAGAAGAAATTTCGAACAAGAAAAGTAACTTTCGAAGAAAAAGACGATTTCATACCAAAAAAAAAAAAACATTTTTTCAACAAAATATGTGAATTTTCAGTGATCAAAAATCAATTTTTCAATGACATATGTGATTTTTCAACGAACTAATTAATCAATCCATAAAGACGAATTTTCATCCATATAGTTGGATTATGAACTAATATCATTTTCCACTAAGGATGAAACAGTTACAATTCCAGTTAGAGAAATCGATTTTCAACCAAACTGATGAATTCTCAGGTTAAATGATGAATCTTCAACTGGAATAAATGTATTTTATGTGATAAAGGTGAATATTCAGCCATAAAGATGAATTTTGTACAAAAGAGGCAAATTTTCAACAAAAGAAATAAATTCTCAAAGAAATAGTTTAATTTTCAAATTCAAAAATCAATGTTCAATTAAATGGATTTTAAATTAAAATAATGCACCTTTAATAAAAAGGTGTAATTTCTAATAAAAGAATCAACCTTTCAACCAAGTACATAGTTGATTTTTTTACTAAAACAGAAAAAGTTCCCGTTCTATGTAAAAGATTCCTTGTTCCAAGTAAAATTATATTTTTATACTCAAACTCCCTGCCCTAAAATAAAAACTATAATTGTTTTCTGAAATCCCCAGTCCTATGTTGGATAAATGAGGAGAAAGCAAAAAAAACGTGATGAATACATTTTATTCTAAAAAAATTGATAAAATAATTCTTCTTGTATGGCTGGGCTATCATCAGTTTGATTATCAAACTTGAGTCAGCTAAAAAAAATCTCACAGAGCAACATAAAGTATAGACATATGTATTGAAATATTTTAAGAAACAGATTAAAGGACCGTTATATTCTTTAAATCAAATGATAAGATCTCTTTTTCATTTATAAGAAGAAAGCGGTCATTTCTCGTATTTTCACGGTCATTTCCCGGTCCGTACCGGTTTCCCGGTCAAGTCGCCACCCTAAAGCCTTTTTTGAAAATCAGTCTTCACAGATTTTCTTCTTTTTGTAGCTGGCTTGACTACTTGATTTACTTGGAAGTTTCCTTTATGGACATCTTTATGTTCTTCTTTATACATTTTTAATCGTTGTTGCTCATTCCTTGTCCATTCTTACTGTTGTTGATCCTTGTTCATATTTGTCGTTTAATTCCTTCGGAAGAATACTTGCTTGTGTTCTTGACATCCGAGGAGTTTTTCCCAACTTCATTTCGTATGTCGTCATTAACGGATTCGATAAGAAAGGCTTGATCAAACAGAAGACATCCTTATATCGCGTGAAGGTGGTACCTTGCTGTGGCATTACGCTTGAGTCTGAAGAAGGGAATAAAGAGTACAAAGCAAGAACATCACGATAACGAATCTCGCCTTTGTTCGTAAGCGATGATTCATGCTTTATGGCAAAAAATGAAAATCTTATCCCTATCCGTCTGCGAGCTCCCGTATCTCCCAAGTGAACCATAGAAAAAAATACAGTATACTTTGAACACTCTGTATCCTTGAGTCCCTCACCCCCAAGAAAATACCGATATAGATTGTTCCATGTTCCATCATTGGCAGCGATCAAGAGCAGTAACAGACCAACAAAGTAAGCAGGTTCACAAATCCAACGACAGTCCAAATAATACCAGGGAAATAAGAATAAAATATTATCGAAAGTAGGATCAAATACCAAAATATGAAGTCTACATTAATTTTAGGAGAAAGATAAGCTGCAAAAAAAATTATCCTTGATGGGATCTATATTCGTACCAATTCGTACAATTGTAGCGAGAGAGATGAGATTTATAAATAATAACAATAATTTTGTGTGTGTTTCTGTTACCTTCAACCCCAATTCGCTCACTCTAGCAGGATTGAAATTATTCTCCTAACCTCGATGAAACTTTTGCCAAAATCCTTCCAAATTGTAACGGTTCAAAAATGTATCTACACACACAGGAGGCCACTCAGATTTTAACAAAAAATTCTAGGCTCTTTCTTGGGTTTTCCGGTCAAAAATTACATTTTCTACATTCTCATTCTGAATGAGGAGGTATTTGTTTTATGTGAAAATTGACTTTCACGGATTTGATGAAATCTCCATGTTTTGAGACCCCCTGAGTCAGAAAAAACGGGTTTTACTGAAGTGTCTGTCTGTGTGTCTGCCTGTAGTCTGTGAACTCGAAAACTTCCGAAAGAATGATCCTATTCGATTGTGCTTTGGCCAACTTTTTTGAGGCCGGGAAACAAAAGACGAGTTCGTTACAAAATAAATCGATTTTGAAAAGAATATCCAAACTTTCGACAAAAAATATCATTTCTTTTACGAGAATTGGAACAGTTAAATTTTTAATTGAAAACATCAATTTACGATAACGAAGAAAAAACGGATTTCCAAACAAATAGTTAATTTTTCAACCGAGAAAACGAATTTTTCAAATAAAAAGATAAATATTTAACTGGAGTACTTCAATATTTTCAACCATGAAGGGTAATAGTCCAGCATGAAGATCAATTTCCTAGTAGGAAGAATCATTTTCCAAGAAAAAATACAACGTTTCAACAAAACACTCGATTTTTGAACTAAAAAAAATAACTGAATCCAACCACAAATGGCACACTAAAATTTTTACTTTAAAAAACCAATTTCAAACCAAGCACAAGAGTTTTAGGCTAGAACAAAGAATCTTCAACTGAAGGAGTTGAGTTTTCAAGAAGATAAATTAACTTTGGCTGAGGAAGAGAAATTGTCAACGAAAATTTGGGTACTCAAATTTTAAATTGAAAAAAATGGATGTGAAACTGAACAATTCAACTTTTAACTGGAACTAACTAACTTTAAAACAAGTTATTACATTTTTATACTAAATGATGAATAATAAAATAAAATTTTCAAGTGAATTAATTGAATTTTAAACCAGAAAGACGAGTTTTCAACTGAAATGATCAACCTTCAACTAGAATAGTTCAATTTTTGAAAAAAAATCCATTTTCAACCAAAAATACAATTTTTCAACGAATTGGTTGAAATTTGAACTATGAAAACCGAAATTTACAAACAAAAATGAAATAGTAACATTTTTGGCCTGGAAAAATTAATTTAAAACCAAACATAAGAGTTTTCAACTATATGAATGTTCGATTAAAATGAAAGATGTTTGACTGTATAACTTGAACTGTTAACCCTAAAGAAGAATTTTTTAAGAAGAATATTAACTTCCGAAGAAAAAGATAATTATCTACCAGAAAATCGACTAAAAACAAAATATGTGAAGTTTCATCGAAATAATTGAATTCCCAATTGAAAAAGACGAATTTTCACCGAATTATCGAATTTTGAACTAGAAAAGATCAACTTTCCACTCAAAATAAATCAGTTAAATTTCCAGTTGAAGAAATCGATTTTCAACCGAACTGATGAATTTTCAGGAACAATGATGAATCTTCAACTGGAATAGATGTACTCAATGCAAAAAGATGAATTTTTGACCACAAGGATAAATTTTCTCCAAAAAAGGCTATATTTTCCACTAAGCACATAAATTTTCAAACAAATAGTTTAATTTTCAATTCAAAATTCAATGTTCAACTTAATACTTGAATTTTCACCAAAAAAAGATGAATTGATTTTTAACAAAGTAGTTACAATTCCAACCAGCAGAGGTGGATTTTGAATCGAAATATTTCTTCTTCGGAATACTACTTCTACTCTAAAGACTGTTTGAAGTTCTATCTCCTTTTAAAATTAAGAAGAGGGAAAATTGTGACGAATTTTGAATTGGAGAAACGATTTTTTCAAATTCCTCTCTCCTAAATCCAAATTTTAATTATCTTAAAAAATTCCCGTTCCATGCACAAAAATTGCCTGTTCCAAGTGAATTAATATATCTTTACTGAAACTTCCTGTCCTAAAACAAAAACTATAATTATTTTCTGAAATTCCTTGTCCCAAGTCAGATAAATGAGAAAAAGCGTATAACACGCGAAAAAAACATTTTGTTGAAAAAATTTAGACAATAATTCTCTCTGTATGTATTTTGGCTACCATCAATTCGATTCTCGAATTTAAGTCAAATAAAAAGAATCTCACAGAGCAACAAATTTGAAAAACGTTTTTCTCCTAATGAAAAAAATAAAAATTCTTTCTCTCATGAAGTATAGATGTATTTAATTTTTTTGATAATCACATTAAAGGAACGTTATATTCTTCAAATTAAATGATAAGATATCTTTTTGATTCATAAAAAGAAAGCAATCATTTCTCGTATTTTTTCGGTAGAATTTTAAATAGTCTAGGTTGAGTAAAAAGAATCCCGGTTTTTAAATTAAATTCCCGGTCATTTCTCGGTTTCCCGGTCAAGTCGACACCCTGCAAAAGGAATGTTGCATTCTTCAGATCAAATGGTAAGGTTTCTCTTCAATTCATAATATGAAAACGGAGTCAGGCCACGTCAACTGTGCCCATGAAATTTTGGTGATTTTTTAAAAAGTGACAACAATTGGAAAAATCTGTATATAATATCATGGAAAAAACACTTTGAACCGTTTTTCAAAAAACTACACCGTTTTCATTATTTTTAAAAATAATGATTTTTGCAACTTTTGATAGAAAAATTAATAACTCACGAATCGTTTGCAATGATCGAATGAAATTTGTTACGACAGTTGTGAAGCGTTTTTTCTTTCTAATAAGAATTTTTTCTAAAATAAATTTCCAAAATTATAATTTTTTCATAACAATGATTTAAACAAATTCGATTATTTATAACTTCTAGGCCTCCGATCGTAGTGAAATTTTTACCCAATGTAGTATGAACACATTTTTCCGTTCTCAAATAAGAAAAAATTGGTAATTCTCACTCTGACAGTATTAAAAAAAAGTTTTTGTCGCAGGCGCTGTGTAAAAACTGTCGCCTCGAACGGCACATAAGGCTTACGCTTCAAACACGGCTGTTCATACTTATTTTTCTACTCATACGAAAAAATATTGATGCACAGATAAGCCAAATAAGTGAATTCGTTTATAAAAATTGTTTTTAAAAATGACAAATGTTGTTTCATTGAACTTTAATGTGTAATATTCTTGTTTTTTAGATTAAAATGAATGATTTCCGAGAAAACAAAAATTTTTGATGCACAGATAAGCCAAATAAGTAAATTTGTTTATAAAAATTGTTTCTAACAACGAAAAATGTTGTTTCATCGAACTTTAATGTGTAATGTTCTTGTTTTTTAGATTAAAATGAATGATTTCCGAGAAAACAAAAATTTTTGATGCACAGATAAGCCAAATAAGTAAATTTGTTTATAAAAATTGTTTCTAACAACGAAAAATGTTGTTTCATCGAACTTTAATGTGTAATATTCTTGTTTTCCAGATTAAAATAATTGATTCCCGAGAAACGAAAAATTTTCGATGCACAGATATGCCAAATAAGTGAATTTGTTTATAAAAATTGTTTAAAACAATGACAAATAATGTTCTATGGAACTCTTAGGTGTAATATTCTTGTTCTTCAGATGAAAATAATTATTCGACGGAAAATAAAATTTTTCGAAGTATAGATATGCCAAATAAGTGGATTTCTGTATTGAATTGGTAAAACTATTACCTATTATTGTTATTTGAAACTTGTTCACAATTTAAAATTGACTCTTTATATTTTTACAACAAAATTCATGTAAGTAATACATTCGAAACCCGAAAATGCAACAGTTAATAGTTATTTCCATAAATTTGTTTGTAACAATTAAAAAAATACAGGATATTTATCTAAAAGTTATATTTTTATTCAAAAGAAGTAACTCCACTAATTCTACACCTTTGTGAAGAAAGTTCGATGAATGGGGCTAAGTAAATATCGCAAATATAACCAATTGCAAATTTTAAGTTGAATAACAAATAATTAAATAAGAAATTCAAAAAACGTGCAACTCTACGTTGAAATACGATCCTTCATGAGTATCTAAAGAAAAAAAGCTCTCTGATCCGTTGAAAATTGAGGTATCGGATGATTTTCGTCCCAAAAAAGTGCTTTTTTCCCACTGTGTGCCGTTCGAGGCGACAATTGTTACGCGGCGCCCGCGACAAAAACTTTTTTTTAATACTGTCAGAGTGAGGATTACCAATTTTTTCTTTTCCGAGAACGAAATGAAGTGTTCATACTAAATTGTGCTAAAATTTCACTACGATCGGAAGCCTAGAAGTTATAAATAATCGCATTTCTTTAAATAATTGTTATGAAAAAATTAAAATTTTGCAAATTTAATTAAAAAAAATAATCTTATAGAAAGAGAAAACGCTTCGCTACTGTCATACCAAATTTCATTCGATTATTGCAAACGAGTCCTAGGTTATTAATTTTTCTAATAAAAGTTGCAAAAATCATTAATTTCGAAAAAAATGAAAACGGTTCAGTTTTTTGGAAAACGGTTCAAGGTGTTTTTTTGTAATGCCATTATGCACAGATTTTTTGAATTGTTGTCACTTTTTAAAAAATCACCAAATTTTCATGGGTACAGTTGACATGGCCTGACTCAACGGCCATTTTTTGTATTTCACGGTAAAATTTTGAATTACCCAGATTAAGACAAGTGCATTCTCGGTTTCTAATTAAATTCCCAGTCATTTCCCGGTTTCCCGTTCAAGGCGCCACCCTGATAAGATACACAGAAAATGATGATGCTTCTGTGAATGGAATGTCCATAACAAAGGAAAGTTGATTCTTGGGTATTGCTTATGAATCGAAGGTTTTTCTCGTATGAAAATTATCATTATCTGCATTGCTAATCAAGACGCGTGCGTGCGCTTCAGCCCGAAAGGCATATTCCATCCGATGCATCGTTTTCGCCTATTGGTGTGAATGCATGATTCACCAGTGCTGACCATTAGCCACAATTTTTCCCCTCAAGTCTCTCGGGATGGGTCTCTTGGTAGAAGAGGAGAAAAATCTCAAAAATGAGCCAAGGCGGGCCGCAGCGCCGATAAGCTGAATTGTCGACAATCATCGGTATGATAATGGTGTGTGTGTGTGTTTGTTGCTGCGAGCGAGCGCGCGCGCGGGTGTCACTCTCTATAAGGAGTGCGGAGCCGTGCCTACGCAAGAGCGAGGTAAGCGAACTTGCTTTTATATCCTTTTATCAACCGGGATCTTGTCCGCCTCCACGAGTTGCACATCCAACTGCCATCATGCTCACATCCTAGAAAAGTGGCCCGGGGCAAAACCCGCCCAGATACGCCCCTGAATTGTTTCCATTTGTCTTTTATCGGAAAGCTAATATAATACTTTGGAAGTACATCAATTTCATTTCATTGCATCACAACTCCTATTCTGTTCGATGACATGCAGGTATGCATATCATGCTATTAATGAGCACCATATAATAGAATTATTTATTACTTTCAAACAATCTCTAAATATGATTGAGCAACAGTTTTTTTCTCTCTCTAAAAATCACATGTTCCTCTATATAAATGGATGTAGAGTAGAAACATTTGCTTTAAACACTATATCTTATGAACAGTCAGTACTGGAACTACAAACGTTTTTCAGATTTTTATTTTCTCTTGAAAAACAAAGAAAATGATCCTTATTTCAACAAGCAAACGTTATAATTTATATCAGTACTTATAATGTTATTCGAAAAACCTCTTTTCTTTTAAACGGTTTTACTCAGTTTTTGCGATCAGCTCATCGAGAGACAGTTTTAGCAATTACAATACGTAGTAAAAGGCGCATTGGATTCGGTGATGAAATATACATTCAAGTGATGTACCTTTCGTTGCGGAACAAATTTTTACATCCATTTATAGAGCAACATTAGATTTTCCGAGAAAAAAAAAACTTCAGAACAAAAAACAAATTCGGAAATAATGCCTACCATTCCATAGACAATGGACGTGTAGGTCAAATTTTGTTGAGACATCAGGGTGGCGACTTGGCGGACGATTTCAAATTCCCGGTCATATCCCGGTTCTTCACGGTCAAGTTCTTCAATTTTTCCGGTCAACTAGAAGTAACATATTTATATTTGTCGCAAAACACAAACATTTATTTTTATTCATGACGTTCATTCTAAACATCCTTTAACACAACAGATCAAACATTGCAGAATAAATCGAATTTGACAAGAATACTCTAATTTTCAACAAAGAAATATAAAAATTGGAACCCTTATCAATTTGGGATAACAAAAAAACAACCTATTTTCAACAAAACAGTTCATTTTTCCCATAGTGATAAATTTTCAAATAACATTATGAATATTCAATCAGAATAGTTAAATTTCAGACCAAGAAGATGAATTTTCAACCAAAAAGATGGATTTTGGTTTGACATGGATTTTTAACTAAAAGTATGTAATTTTGAACTGGAATAAGTTAAATTTCCAGTTAAAAGAATTACTTATAACAAAAAAAAAACTGACTTCAAGAGAAAAAGTATCTTTCAAACAAATTATGACATTTTTACACTAAATCATGAAAAATAAAATAAAATTGTAAATGTTTAACTAAAGTAGTTGAATTTTGAAATAGAAAGACGAATTTTTAACTGAAATGAACCTTCAACTAAAATGGTTCAATTTTTG